>CABFWO010006117.1:0-15173 GCA_902155825.1 Timema genevievae
TGCAGATGGGTAGAATTCAGTTGAACGTGGATAGTATTGCTTGGCGTGGCTTCAGTATCTATTTGATTTAGACGGGGTTGACTTCGTTTTAGGAGTCTCTGTTACTACCCGGTGTAGCTCGTCACTGTCTACACACGATAGATTTGGTGAGTACAGATTACAATGTATTCCATAGTTATATTGAATTGATTTAATTGATTTGAATTGCCTATTACGTTGTTTCAATTTACAGGAACTACAATAGTGAAGAGTACTATTGTAGAGTTTAGAATATTATTGAATATTATTGAATATTATTTGGGGCGGGTAGTAAGATTCTTCGGCGAGTTGATTATGAAGTTTAGCATGGGGGCGAGTTCAAATGTAACTCAATGTTACAAAATGAATACAATTATAATACAATCTAAATATTACGTCCAGGCAATGTTTTATTAAATACATACAAAAATATATACCTTTATATTTAATAAATTTAAGTCAAGTTAAAAAAATTATCTCTCAGCCCCTTTGGGCTATTTGCGTATAGTTACACATTTGGGGAGGTATTAATTAGGAAGGTAAAATCTAAAAGAAATGAAAAAGAAACAATCTACATATTATAAAATTATAAATATCAAATTAATCAAATCATTTTGTAATTTTTATTCGAATTGTTTTGGCTGATATGCTATCGTAAACTGTACAACCACTTATACTTTGAATCATTCGAAAGCTTAAGGTCGATTATTGTGTAGCAATGGGGATTATTTATTGAAAATGAACCTAATAGATATTAAGACCTGTATAGAGATAGCCTGGAAACATTCATAATCTTAAGGTCGATTTTCCTCAGCACTTTGACAAGGGAGTGGTAATAAAATGAATCGGCCAGCTCATTGGGCTAGCTCGCGTCAATCTAGCTACTGTTTTCATTTGAGTGGTTTTGAAAGAGTCAAATGAATCGATTAGTCAGAGTTATAGAATGAAATGAATCGATTTTATTCATCCGATTCTGTCCATCACTAGATGACAACACGGACAAGCCACGAGGGAAAGCCCAAGCTTGGGTTTGGGAAAAGGGCTCAGTTATTCACTAATATTATTGTCTCATTGCCTGAATAAATAAGTTGTGTGGGGCGTTTATCGAGATCGCCTAATGAACTGCTTCCTAGTTCAGTAGAAGGAATTCCTGCGAGACCATAGACCAAGAGATAGACCACGTTTTATTTACCCCTGTTTACCGTAAACGGCGCTTGGTGTTTAAGATTACCCATCACCTATAGTGTGCATAAAGGTTATTCTTAAGAAAAACCAGTGGTGGGTGTACTAGTAATTACGTCATCAATATGGCCGCCATGCCAACATGTAGGACCACATTTAAACCAGCCTAGCTCCTCAACAAAGCGTCGTAGAACATTGTTTTTTTTTAATTGTTTATACCGAAATAAAAATTATTTTGTTTCGTCACAGTATTTTGCGTCAGTGTAGCGTTTTTCTTGATATCTAGCCTGAAATGGATATTTGATGATTTTTATCTCCAGTGGTGAATACTTAAAGCCAAATAACTCTTAAACCGTTAAATTAATGGAATATATGCAGGGATAAAAAAGTTTGCTGAGACTGTGAGAATTTAAAAAATGCTATGAAACATAGGATTAAGTTGATGTCTATGGCTACAATAAGTTATTTTCTGTTGTAGGTTCATTTTTTCAAGTGCTGGTGATGTGCCAGGCAACTGTGTTTAAATTTGTCCTAATTTCTATTGTATGCATTTTAGGAGTTTTTATCTATTTCTTATACATATTTCATTTGTTTCAGGTCTGTTAAATAAGAATTGAGAAGAATCAGTATGAAATGTCAGACGGAAGAATGGAGTGTATAATACATACAGAGGCTGTATCCAGTAAAATTGTACAAATAAAGGACAGTTCATGGCGAAGAATAAAAGAAGCAGCATCTACAAGACTAAGGACTCAAAAAGAGTCAAAGTACTCCCAAGTGTGTCGGAATATGCCTGAAGATAACGATTCAATAAAAAAATTGCTATCACATTAAATATTATAAAAATCTTACATTTATACCTAAACTTGACAATTTTGTAGAAAATACAAGTGATGAATATACTCTGAGATCTTCGATTCTTCAAAAAAAAAGTGTACAAGTCAAATCATCTACTGGAGTTTTTGATAGGAAATGCCCTTTTTGTGTAAATTTGAGGGGAAAAGTGAGAAGGAAGGAAGACCATTTATCTAACTGTGAGACCAAAGACGCTGAAAAGAACATAAAAGATGCTGCTAACATTATGCAAGATGAAAACTTTTTAATAAAAATATTCGATATAGACTTCGTTACCAAAGTAGTCTGTTACCATAGCTTTTGCCGAAGAGACTACCACAGCTAAGATAATGCGAAATGTGTAGAAATCAACAAAGGAAACCCCCAATCTGACTGTAAAAAGAAGAGTTTTAATTATTTTTTTAAAGCATAATAGTGCATTTCCAAGGACAGTAGATTATGTTACTATTAAACCACGAAAAGCTCAGTATATTACTGTTGTTCATGATAGACACTTAACCTGTCTTGCTGAAGAAGGATTGCATGATTCCAGTTATTCAGCACAAAAACTTTATAAGAAACTTTTAAATCCTATTTTTATGAAAATTTGTGTTCAACCAAAGTAAATAATAAAGACGGAATTGTTGTATATTATAAATAATTGTCAACCACTGAAACTGTTTTCTTAGCAAAAAAACACTCGTCTACAAAGAATCCAAAATAGAAGATGTAGCTTTGTACTTGAGAAGGTTTATTCTTACTGAGGTGAAGTTACCACATCCACTAAGTGTAGAGGACATTATAAAAGATGAAAGCAAAATGCCTGAACTATTGAAAAGTTTTTTTAGAACACTGTTCGGTGGTTCAGCAAAACTTAAAAATGAAAGATTAGAAAGGAGAGTGAGCTCTTGTGCACAGAATGCCATATTCATTGGTACAAATGGTAGGGTAAAGCAAAAAAATATATATACTTTTAGGCCTTGGTATCAAAAGTTTGACTGGAAGTAGAAAACTCATGGATATAATCTATAATTGGGGACACTGTATATGTTACCATACAGCAGGAGAGCTAAAAACTGAGATTGCAGTTTCACTTGAGAAGAAGGCTGGTATAGCTCCTGAGAATATAATAAGAATTCCAGGCCTTGCAATGGGGTCAGCCTGGGATAATTTTGATTCTAATTTAGAAACACTCTCAGGTAAAGGTACCTTACATGACACGTTTGGTATTTGCTTTCAGAACAAGCTACCACCAGAAAATGTAGTACCGATGAAAGAAATTGACAGCAACAACACTAAACAAAGAGAAACTTCAAGCACTTCTATGATGAGGTCTATGTCATATCACCTGGACTTAAAAACTCTTGAGCCATAGCCATAACAGCTTTAATTGATCAACACCCTTTGATCCTCGGTGTTAAAAATTCCTGCGGTAAATGTATGGGGAAAAGCCCTGGTAAAAGACTTTATATGGATGTCTTCAGTAGAGGGGTCAAAAACGTTCCAATGTGGGCTGGATGGACCTCCAAGACTATTGCAGTTGGCTCTGCTACTCAGGAAATAGGATATATGGAAAATATAAGTTTGCCTCCAACCCGAAATTATGTGGTTCTGGAAACACTCAAGACATGTCAGAAAGTAGCTCATTAATGTGGAGAGTCTTGTGTCATTGTTCATTATGACATCGCTGTGGCAAAACCAGCTGTTTTTATTCTAAACCAGGAGAAACCACGTTTTGATAACGTCTTCATATGTTTCTGGTCCTTCCATACTGATATAACTTTGTTTGGAGCAATTGAATATTTAATTGAAGGATCAGGTATCGAACAAGTCCTGGTTGAATGTGACATATTAGAAACTGGTTCACTTACAGGTTTATGAAGGGAGAGCATTTTAACAGATGCAAATGAATTCACATTCTTCTGTCACTTTCTCTAGAAAAATTACATTTCCAGACATTTTTAAGGCAGTTTAGTGATAAATGTCTTAATGTAAATGTCAAAAATCTAGTGACAAGTATCTCCAAATTTACTCGAATTAATTATGGGGAAACTAGTGGTGTTGAATTTCTGTGACAAATACATGGAATTTACAGAAAAAACACGCATTGGTCTTTATGGCAAAACTGCTCAATTCTACATGCAATACATAAACCTTGTGGAGATCTATAATTATTTCAGTAAAGCTTACAGAATGAACGATCTCAATATGCACATAGACTCTGTACAGAAAATGACTCCAATTTTTTTTGCCTGCAATAGTCCTAACTATGTTCGCTGGATGACTGTTTATTTTCTGAACTTGCTAAATATTGACTCTGTGTGTTCTGGGGCAAAAGAGGCCCTTTCTCAAAGTGGAATGTCCATAAAACTCTCCGAGAAACCTTTTTCTCGAGTTCCAGTTGATATTGCCCTTGAACAAACAGTAAACGCAGACGCGGCATCAAGACTTACCGGTATTACAGCGTTTGTCAACTCGGATTCAACAAGAGCTAGGTGGATGAAAACTAGATCACTTAGGAGCAAAATAGTAACAAGTTTATTGGAAGCCAGTGGTGTATCCAGGAAACCAGAATCTAAATACGATCTTCAGGAGAGCCGGATAAGAAAAGACAACAGAGATGTTGAGATGAGACTGTAATATCTTCACTCAAGAGCTTTTCAAATCCTTTTGAAGAAATAGAACGAGACACTCTTTTTAGGGAAATATCTACAGGACAAGATGTGGATACAAAATTTAGTTAGAATCTTCTCAGTGCCTACTTCAAAGACACAGAAGCTTTTGAAAAATTTAAGACATTTTATATGAGTGATCCCAAAAATCTAGAACTGCCAATACCGAGAAAGGGTGTTAGGAACTGTGCTTCTCTGTGTGCGTCTGAAACTATTAATAGATCACACAAAAAACTTAACGTAATAAAATGCATCCGTTATTTGTTTGCAAGACTTCTCAATTTAGCTTTAGAACAGAAGTGAGACATGACGACTATTTTGGCCTATCCTCTTACCCCAGCTCTTGGTCAAATGGATGGATCGATGGATAAAACATGCAATTCAAAACTGATGCATAATTTGGAAGTATATCAAAAAGAATATTTATCTGGTGCTACTGTGGACACCATTCTCTTTGATGCCGTGTTCATCCTGCACACAATAACATTTCCTGATAATTATGGGGCTCTTGCCTACAAAAATATGGGTTTAATCTGTGGAGGAGAAGCTGAAGAAATTCACTTTATATTTGACGTTTTTTGGAAACCCAAAAATCAAGGATACAGAACACGAGATTCTTAGTGCCAAAACATTTTCGAGTCAAATAAAAGTGTCTGGACCTGAGCAGAAGAAAAAAAACCTTCGATGTCTCTAATAATCGACTCATTCAAGATATCACTAACAAAGTTTTTGTGCAAAAAGTGGAAATGCTTGGCAGTAAAACTGTGCATGTTGCAGTAGAAAAGATTTGTTACCAATACACACGTAGAGGCAGCAACATGGAGGTAAAGGAGGTCAATGAACCTACCCGCCACCACAATGAGTCAGATACGAGTATATTGTGGCATATTGCTCACACGACTCGAAATGATGAATGTTTTGGCGCGAGCAAACGATTCAGATATCTTGGTGTTAATGATAACACGAAAAGCACTTCAATAAACTTATGGCTTGAATGCGGTGTTTCTTCAAACAACACTAGAAGATTCATTGATGTTTCGAAAGTAGCTGCAGAAGTAGAAAATGAAATTGCGGAGGCCCTGCCAGTCTTTCATGCTCTCACGGGATCTGACTATACTGCTGCCTTCACCAGACAAGGTAAAATTAATCCATTCAACATTCTCACAAAAAGTGTTACTCGCCAGAAAACTCTGGCTAATTTAGGAGAATCTGTCTTGGTAGATGAAACTTTGCTGAATGGTGTATAGAAGTTTGTGTGCGGTATGTATGGACATCCTTCGTATGACTCAGTATCAGAGGTGAGATACAGCCTTTTTTAAAAGAATACATCTCCTCTGCAATATGTAACCCTTTGTCAAAACTCAGATATGTTGATCCAACTCTTCTTCCTCCATCAAAAGCAGCTTTAGAACAGAAAGTGAAGCGGAGCAATTCTGTAGCCTGGATGTAGAAATATCCTAACCTCATTAACCCTCTGAAAGACATAGACCTAATTTGTCATGGATGGATCTTGGGGAATGGGAGGTACCAAATTAAGTGGTATGAAGGACCTATGTCAACTGAGTTTATCATTCCACCCGAAAATAAAGACACCTCTGCAAGTGAGGATGAAGTTGCTTTAAGTAGCTGTGACAGTAGCTTAGACTCTGATAACGAGCAGGAATAGTGAGAACCATATATATTAGAAAAGAATGTAAGAGTTAATTTTTTTTGTGTAGTGCATATATTTTACGTATACATCTATTTTAATGTTTATCATTAGTTTTAAATTCAGTAACTTAACAAATATCGGTTTTGCTAGATATTAAACGGAAAAAATAATTCAGATACCATAATGTAACGACATGAACAATAAAATATATTACATTTTACAAAAGAAAATGGTTTATTTATGACCCTAGATTAATACTAACACATTAGAGAGGTCGGCTGCAACTCTCGGGCTACCACAGGTATATGATGTATAAAGAGCTCTCGGCTTCAAGAGGACTAAAAATAACGGCCAGTTACTACCTCATTATCCATCCAAATCCTATGTTTTATGGCATTTATCCAACCCTCATGGTCTTAGCAAGCGTTTTTACTTCAGCATAATTTTCCATAAACTTAGCGGTTTAGGAGTTATTTGGTTTTAAATATTCACAACTGGAGAGAAAAATCATCAAATTTCTGTTTCAGGCTAAATATCAGGAAAACCGCTACACTGACACAAAATACTGAAGTAAAACAAAATAATTTTCATTTTATTATGAACAATTAAAAAAAATTATGTTATACGACGCTCTGTTGAGAAGCTAGTACGGTTTAAATATGGTGCTACATGTTGGCGCGGCGGCCATATTGATGACGTCATCACTAGTATCCCCACCACTGGTTTTCCTTAAGAATGACTTTTCTGCACACTGTAGGTTATGGGTAATTTTAAGCACAGAACAAGGCTTAAGGTGAACCAGGGTTATAAAAAGTGTTCTATCTCTTGGACTATAAAACATTCCTGAAAGTTTCTGCCACGTGGGGACCTGTGGATTTTATCTCAGGTTGAGTATAGCCTACAAGGTACGAGTGGAGCAATAAGTACTATATTATATTTACTCCCACGATAGTACCGGCGAGTAACCAATCCTGAAGGAGTTTGATCTACGGGGCTACCTTGGCTAAATTTGTTCCCGGGTCAAAGTAGCTGGATTTATTGACGCTGAGCTAGGTGAATTTGTCCAGCATAGAGCAGGGGCTAGATCCTAGTTATTTATCGGCTTGTACTGTAGAAATAATTATCCCCGCGGACAATATCTCCCATTAGTGTTCAGTAAACGGTACTGGGCTACGATTTTAAATCAAAAGCAGTGCCAACTTTTTCAGGCGAACGGGCGAAAACTCTGGCAATAAACTATGTGTCAGTGGTATAAATAAAGGTTTATAATTTTTGGGCAGAGTTGATTGATCTTTGAAATATAATTTATTGAAGAGTGTTTTATTTATTTTTTGTACTTTCCATTTGGAGCTAACGGTAGTGCGTGCGACCTTCCAGCACAGTCCAAGGACTTATTGGATAAGACTTTTGTTTTTGGTGTTATAATGTTTTATTGAAGAGTGTTTTACTATAATTATATCTGTTGGTTGGAGTTAACGGTAGTGTGTGTGACCTTCCAGCACAGTCCAAGGACTTATTGGATAAGACTTTTGTTTTTGGTGTTATAATGTTTCATTGAAGAGTGTTTTACTATTATTATATCTGTCGGTTGGAGTTAACGGTAGTGTGCTCGACCTTCCAGCACTAATTTGACAAGACTAATTTCTAATTTTGATATTATTTATGTTTATGTCTGGTAATGTACTATATGTTGATGTTGTCTCATAATGTTTATGTTATCACCATCGTCATCAACACAGTAGAGGAAAAGCACCAAAACCGACATGTCATTATGTTTTTGGACTCCAGCCACGAGCTGAAGCCATAAAAATATATTTTATAAGTATGAATGTAAGTTGCATGAAACACCACATTAAATGATACCACAGTTTTAGTAATATTCTTTCATATTCTTTTTGAAAATTGCCTATTTTTTTACATCGAACCAAAATTAAGTTATGAGAAAGTGGTTCCTAAAACTGAGATACCTCAAGGAATAAATAAAAATTTGCAAGTAATGTAATAACAATTTAATATATTTACATATTAAACATTTATACCAAATATTTTTTAATTTTAATTTTTAGTTAGAAATCAAAATAAAATTAATTACTGGCAAAAATCACAAATATAAATGTCATTCTCAACATCGGTTCACTCATTGTGTGCCCAACCTTCACATGAGAGGCATTGGATCCACTCTTCTTCACAGGTATCACGAGAATAAAGTTGTTCACAAACAAATGCAAACCGCATCGTCACTTCCAGGAACTGTTGGGACATTCAACTCCTCATCAGATGAATAATTTTCTTCTATGTTTCTTTCAAAAATCCACCGCCTCACAGTCTTTTCAGTCGAGCCTTCATCCATGTCATGACCTGAACTATGAATTAAACCACAATTTGAAGTACGACCCCTTCCTTGACCTCTTTGTGCTTTGCTTTCCTTTTTTCTTTTCAATTTAAACACTTAATGCTGTCTTATAATGGAGATGACGTTATAACTTTAGATTCGGAAGGCTAACGGCCTCTTGTGGAAACTATTTTCCTTTTCAAAGGAACAAGAGAAATAACAAATGGGCTGATGTCAAACTATGTGTAGGGTTGTGTTTCAATAGTGGATGTTTCATCTGACGAATTTTTCTCACCACGCATATTTCTTTCACCAAGCGTGGACTCGGGACCGAGTGGAGAAACTGGAATACTAGCGAAGCCTTGAGGCAATGGTTCTTCTTGAGCAGCTGCGTGAAAATCAGCATCTGAAAAACTGAACGATTCAATGTTGCTCTGAAGCCGTTAATGGCAATTTCCGTAGTTGACACTTAATGTAAGCGTGGCCTAGTAGTTCCATTATGTCGTATGAGTAACTGGTTTCCCTGTCTAACGCATCCTCAATCTAATATATTCATAATCGTATGCCTTCAATGCACCCATGAATGTTTTATCAAGGGGTTGGATCTTGTGAGTAGAATGCAGTGGAAACGAGATGATTGTTATGAGATTAGCCTTAGCCAGATCAATAATATCAAGGTTCCATGTGTGGTTGTAATGCCCGTCGATTAACAGTAATATGGGATCATTTTATGTTGGTTTAGTTTTTGCAATGAAGTGTTCAAACCATTGCGTAAATAAATTTGTCTGCACCCACCCTGACGGGTGCGCTGCACCGATGGAACCAGGTGAAGCTCCTCTGATCAATAAGTTTGTAATTTTTTGTGGGGAAAGATAACCATTGGTGGCACGAACGTTCCACTGGCACACATCGAGCAGATGAGCGTTGTTAGTGATCCTCTTTCCGCAGATGTTTGCACACCAATCTGACGCTTACCCTTTCTTTGGATAACATGTGGTATCTTGCTTTGAACAATAGCTAAACCAGTTTCGTCCACATTGAAAATGCGATCGTGTGGGTAATTTTGCTTATTACAAGCAGCATCCAACAAATTAAAGAAAATGTTGACGCTGGTTTTATTGAATCCTTCTTTTCTCGTATAAGAAGTCCCCGGTTTACGGATTGATAAAAATAAACGGAGCCAGCCAGGTCTTACCAGCTCTAAGATTGTTAAAAGGAGGCTTAAGTTTGTTCCTCAGTTCTAATTGTAATGTCATTCTCCTCAAATCCGATTTTGCTAACCCATTGAAAGTGTCTTCCATTTTGAGGCAATAACCAACAAGTTCTAATTCAGGACTAAGCACAGTAGGCCTCCCATGTTTCCATTTAGCAGACTCCTTAGGAGTACAGAATTTTTTTTATCAGCCAGCCACTACAAAGTTTTTTGTGATATTTTAAAAGTATTGGATGATTTTAACCATCCCATTTAGTGATTGTGAATTGCTATTATAGTCTTTGCCATATTATCAGAGACCCACTGCTAAATTGTTGCCCCTTTGTTATATATATGAGGGCCCACATTTGTATCTTTCTTCCGAGGCATCTACAACAAATAGATACATTTCCAATTAACCAACCGTATTTATTTGCTTAACGCGAGTTAATATGCAAAAAGCAAAACATCAGGTATGTCCGTTTACAGAACCCCCTCCCTATCTTATTTGGTATGTTGGTTTACAGAACACCCTATCCTCACTTTCCTTATATCAATAAAGGATATCTAATAAAGATAAAAATAGAAAAAAAAATATTTAAAATCCTTTAAACCTAGATAATAACCTAGTACTTCAAAGAGATTTATTCGCTTCTGCCAAGTTAGTACAATATACACTTAAAATTCACTGGAACAAAACTTAGTAACTTCACAAATCACACTCAGTCCTGTTTTTAAGACAAACACCTGAATAAATGGCCACTATGCGCTTCAGACAAGTACATGAACCAAGAAGACGGAGTTTACCACAGTTCCAGTAGAGTGTAGCATTTTCCAGCTGAGAAACAGGAGTATGTCAGTTTAACAAATAATTTTCTTATATCATCCTTATTTAGAAATGTGTTGATTAGCAGGTTGGTTGTAGGTTAAAACAAATGTCAGTTTTCCCTTTGGTAGATTGTAAAACTAAATTTTATGTGGTTGATGTATTGAAATGTCAATGTAAGGTAGTCGTTCCTCCCCCTTACATAGGACCCCTTCACGTTGTTAAAACCCCCTTTCACGTGTTTGACCTCTCGATCCTAACTCAGAGGTCATATAGAAAGAGGGTAATTCGCGTCTCTACACATAAAATGAGCTAACAGTCGAGGTACACCCATGCCCACAACTTTAGGAGGATTCTGCAGTAATATAGTTCTTCCTCCTTTTTACCCTTAGTTTTATTTCTCTTACTCCATAGACCCACATGACCCATGTATAGATTTGGGATAGGTCCTAGTAAAGCAGAGTTGGGATACGGTAGTGGAAATAATATGTTAAGCTGGAAAGGTTCTTTCAATGAGTATTTTGTATGTCGTCAAACAGCCGCATACATATACACAAATGGATTCCAAAAGAGAGGACTGTACCCTGTTCACATTCTGGTCACTGTGTTTGGCGACGAAGAAATCAAATACATTAATTAATTAGATCAAGCTGTTTATGCCAAAATTCTTGACACAGGCCTAATTTTGCATGACTGGTAAAAATAAAATGATGCATCAACCTTGCGGAGAAATGATCCCAAACGTTCCATGCATGTAAGATGGAGCATGCTAAAAAGACTTACCAAAAGAAACCTCCAATGAGATTTGAGAAAATACCAACGAATATCCACTGTATTGTGCCGTGCTAATGTGACATTAGCTCACACAATGTCACTGTGACATTCCCTTTGTTGTCACACATTCATTTCTATTTTCTTTTTACTCTGGATTGCGTTTTCACTTATTTTTTTCAAGCCTCTTGTCTACGCCTGCGTGACTATTTCCCCTCCTGTGCAGGTGCTCTGAATCCCCCCGGTCTCTTGTTCTCTCTCCCCTCACTTCCTTCGTATGACTGCGCATGCGCGCTACGCTTCTTATCCGACGCTCTACACAGCTGACCTTCTCATATTGCATTGACCGATACTCTAGCGTTGGAAATCCCAAGGAACGGATCTGCCAAGTAACTAGGACTGAACTTCACCTGGCAACTATGGAGAATGAGAGCTAGTGTCAGATCTAGTATATTGCGAAGTCTGTGAAGGTTCGCGGGACTCATGCAGTCTTGCTGGTTTTAGCGATTGGCCTACAAGTACACCATGGCACTCCAGAGACGGGGAGACCAGCTGGTTTCCAGCTAGCCCCCACCACTCCTGCATTATCTGCTTATAGCCAACTCCAGTCAGAGCCGGGCGGATACATCACTATTCACCACTCGCTCGCCGCCTGTTACGCCGCTGGTATATGGGTACCAGCTCAATGTCAATGGTCGCTGGTTCAGGCCCTGCCCTGGGCTGGCTCTTCTCTCCTGGCTCACCTCATCTCACCGCTCGCGGGCCCATTGGACTCACGAGGGTGATCCAAGGCTGGTTCATAGCAACTGGCTGGTCTTGTGAGGCGCTGCTACAAGGCCACCCCAGGCCTGGTACTTCGCTTCAGGCGCACCTTATCTCTCACCGCTCGTGGGCGTTCCCGACTGGGTCTGAGAGAGATCCAGCCCACATCCGAGTTTGAGGGGTTAGCTGTTCTCTCGGCCCCCTATACTCGATGGGGTCTCATCGTGGGACCAATTAATTGAGTCTACGTAAAGTATCGTTCTGGGCTAAACCCTTGGAAGATCTTCCTAGGATGATTCTATGTGAATGTTTATACACAAGTCGCATTCAGTTAGTACCTCGTGTGGACACGTTCTTTAGTAGTCATTTGTTAAATGCAAGTGCTTAGACTCATTTGGTGTCCCGAGTGTCCAATTGTGCCTGTCGATTAGACAATAGCGCGCTGTCCCCTACTCCCCTCAATTGTTCTGCTGGCCCGTTCGGGGTCATTATACTTAAAGTTAAGAGTGGTTGTTTAGTCCACGTAATTGGGTGAACCACATCGGGATAATTGTTGTCTATTTGTTATTATCACTAGCTTTAGATACCTGGTTTTATTATATGTATACTAATTATGTGGAACTAATTTATGTAGGCTGCCTGTACGGCACTATCTGTATCAGAATATTTATTTAGTTTAGGGGCTATAGTATAATTGCCAGGATAAATGCAAATTAGGTTTAGTACTGGCTTAGATGACAGGTTGGGGTTATGCTAAGTGCACCCCCTGTACTGTAGATTCTGTCCCCTTCAGGGAAAGGCCAGTTGCTGGTAATCACCTCGTTGGGACTGGTAGGGTGTGCCGCTGTGCCCTTGGTGACCTAGAGTAATGGGCCTAGTATGGCCAGTGGTGGACGGTGCCGCAATGTTGACACCAGCCCTATTATATAAAGGGCGTGTCTAGCCAGTCCATTCCTATTTGATGGGATTCAATGAGCTGCGTTTTTTTTGTGGGTTTTAACTCCGGAGTGGGTACCTTATTATCGGTGGCATAAGCTAAGGGTGTTTCCTATGTTTTAGCTTCTTCGAGCTCGTATATATCCGCTATAGGCGGTAGTCGTCCCTTGTGGCACCTGTCACGGGCGTCACGGCCCTGGACAGGATAGTTGGCTTGCACACCAGACCGTCCCTGAGTTCTGTGACGAGGGGTTGTCAGGCACTCGCCAGCTTAATCAAAAGTTTTCATGAGCCTTTGGTGTTTAATGCCGTCAAGATGTTAATGAACCAAGATCTTATAATTACATGTTTCTCTTGTTGCATATGTCCTGCTTATTGTGTCAATTAATAAAATCTAAATAACCCTACTTATTCTTTGTATGTTAACTTGTACCTGACCTTTATTTCCTAAAGTATTAATGCTGAGATAATGAACGAACAGTAACTAACAATGTGCATTGATTGGATAACAGATATGTCGTTCCAAACAATCGCTATCCAATCCTCAAATACAACACCCACATCAATGTCAAAGTTTGTACAGCTCTCAAAAGCATCAAATACGTGTACAAATACATCTACAGAAGATAGATGCTTGTAAAGTCTGTTCAGCGTAGGAATTGTTTTCTGAAAGGCCTTTTTCCCTACCAGAAAGCTATTATATAGTAGGATATTGGTAGGAAAAAAAGACCTTTCAGAGAGTAGTTCCCACCGTGAATGGAGTTTACCATTCAAGCAAGGCCGTAGCCAGCCATTGATTTCAGGGGGGGTTTTGTAGGCACATCCCCCAATTGCTGGAGGCTAGAAAAAATTATAAATTATAAACAGTTCTAGAAGCTCTCTGAAGTGTTTATTATGGCAACACAACCCCCTAACTGCCGAAGGCTTGAAAAAGTTATAAATATTGAACATTTCTAGAATCTCTCTAAAGTTCTTTTTATGGTAACACAGCCCCCTAATTTGTATTTGTACCTTAATTTTGATATTGTTTGAACCATAAATAAAGCACATATATTTTTTATTCATAGCATTTCGGGGGTTTAACCCCCAAAACCCCCCCTTGACTACGGCCTTGCATTCGAGTAGCCAACAATTACCACCAAATTGTGTGCGATAAAATCCAAGGTTTCCTCAATATCAGACATGTTGATTCATGTGAGACATCGTGAGGAATTTGGTTATTCCAGCTATCACTGACATCTTTAGAAAACTAAATCATTTAAATGTAGGTTTGCAAGGCAAACATACAACTTGATATTCTGTGATTGATGAGGTTAGGTCATTTATAAAGATGAATGAACTTCTTAAATCTGCTGTTGAAAACGGCAATAAGCCTATCAGCAGTGCAGTATTGTCAAATTTGAAGATTTGGTGTGATGAGTATATAACAAATCAAAGAATACTTCGAAGAGTATAATGCTGCATTTAATCAGATACGCAATATATTTAATATAATGTTGCCTCCTAACAGTCTAAATGTGGCTGAACAAGAAGAACTGATCAATTTATTTATTTAAAAATTGATTTCAAGAACTATGATCTCGGTCAATTTTGTACAAGGAGATCTTCAGAATACCCCTCTCTTACAAAACGTGCCTTAAGGCTTCTACTGGCCTTCTCGACAGCATATCCATGGTAGACTGGATTTTCAGTGATACTGTTAGTTAAAAACATATTTAGTTTAGAACTAGAGCTTCACTTAAATCTAAGTATACTGCATTCACGGTAGGAATTACTCTCTGAAAGGTCTTTTTTCCTACCAAAACCCTACTATATAATAGATTTCTGGTAGGGAAAAAAGCCTTTCAGAAAACAATTCCTACGCTGAACAGACTTTAACACTAAATAAGATATTAACGAACTTGGCAAAAATATTCAAACACACCCTACTAACTAGTTTATTTATACATGTATTACAAATGTAATAAAAAATACTTGTTACTATATATATATATATA
>CABFWO010006117.1:15244-38546 GCA_902155825.1 Timema genevievae
CCTTTGATACTTATGCACTATTATATGTATTGATTCAGTAGAAATGTCAAACAATAATTATAAATAAAAAATGTATGAATGGTGTTGTGTTATTAATATATTCCTGAGCACCATTAAATATATACTGAAATAGTAAATATCAGCATCATCTGCGTGGTACTCCAAATAACAGAGATTGTCGGGGTGGTTCTTCACCCAGAAAGTTTGGGAACCGCTGGTCTAAGGCATCACACTTCCAACATACTGAAATGCTGATGAGAGATCATGCTTTGAATACCTGTAGTGTACTGATGCTGTGTGCGATTAAATGTTTTTCCACTCGTCTTTCACACAAATGTGGGTGCATTTCCTTTAAATTCAACCTGCATCACCCTTAGTTAGCATATTGCTCAAATAGGTAGGAAGATGTGATGACAAAAACAAAGTGGTGTCTAATAGCAACAGCCATTCATATTTTAATCTGAGAAACATCCCAAAATATAGGTATTAAGGACTATTTGTCAAAACTCGGGATTTATATTTTTGAACAGATGAAATTTTTAAAAAATAAACAATTTTAGTTTAACATTTTCTTAGTATTTTTAAAAAAATGGGTAACTCTAGGTTTTAACTATGCGCCCTGCAAAGATACTCTAGCACAGAGCCTCAGTGAGTTTGTGAGCCTGCCGCAAACAATAGCACAGGGGTCGGCAACCTACAGCATGCGTGCCAAGAGTGGCACACGGAATGATTTTCAATGGCATGTTGAGCGATCAGAATAAAAATAATATAAAACCTTTATCTTCGATTAAAACCATTGATGTGAGTAATAATGTGTTTTATGATTCAATGGTCTTGTTTCAAAATCTCAAAATACTAATGCATTCAGAACTTAAATTTTTCAAATCACATAAATAACTTTTGTATTTATTATGATTTATATTAAAACAAAGTATTCAAGAAACAGTAGTTATTTAATGTATTCAATTTAGAAACATTGTTACATTTACATTTTACAATACCAACTTAAATTTGTTTATATAGTTTTACTAGTAAACTAGTTTAAACATATAAACGAATATTACTTCGGCACAATACTACTATAAGGCTGCCAACCCCTGCTATAGCATATAATCGCAGTAGTTTCCATCCATTGGCATTTAGAATAGTTTGCAGTTGATCAGTCACAAAAAACATAACTCACCATCGTTGTTCGCATAAAATTTGCCGACAGCTATGACTATTTGCTATTATTATTTTTGTGAGAGGGAGTTTTTAGCACTTGTCGCCATCAAACACAAAAATAGAAAGAGATTTTAAATCAAATACTACCAGCGCCGTCAAAAGCTACTCCAAAACTTCAACTTCTTATTGAAGCAAAACAGCAGCATCCTTCTCATTGACTTTTGAACTGAATTCAAGTTCACTTTTCAGCTGCACTGTTTGGATTTATTTCACTTTTATTCAGGAAGTCACCATTAAATTTTGTATGTAAAAGGAAAGTGAGAGAAATTTGTTTTGTAACGATAATAATAATTATTATTATGTGCATATTAGTGTAATCAACTTCCACTACGATAAAGTAAATTGTAATTAAAATTTTGTGATATGTATTTACATTAATTTTTATGGCCTTTGCCAGATTCTCAAAAGGGGCCTGCAACACAAAAAAGATTAAGAACCCCGCTCAAACACTACCTTAATTTTTTTTAGTAACATATCTTATTACCTATTCAGGTTGGACACATATGTACTAATTATACTAATGAGCTTAGAATGAGGAAGGTTGAATTTAGAGGAAGTGTACCTGCATTTGTGTAGTGGGAGGGTGGAAAAACATTTTGTAAAATCTACCCTCAGTACACCCGATAACGATTTGAAGCCCTATCTTCTTGTCACTGACAGTATAATCCAACACAAGTGCCGCCTTAGACTACCTATTGTTTGTCAGTACTCGGCAGACATGTTTGAGGGCAGCCAAGCTGGAAGAAGATAGGGTGATGGAATTGTACAGTAGTAACTATGGCATTAGTCCAAAATACAGTCATTTGACAACTGCTACTGTACCCCTCGGTAAATGGTCATTTTGTTGTTTTAATAGTAACATGAAAAAGTTCCTTGCAAGAACCTCAATTTCATCCCACCACACCCTCCGACAGTCTTGTCAGTGACCCGTGCCAATTAAGTTTGTTACATTTTTTGTATACTTTTACCCTCCAAGTCATAAAAAAGTAACAGTATAGAACTTCAGAAATTTTCAAGCTATCAAAATAATTTCAAGCTTTATGAAACAATTATTTGTAGTAGGATATTGACTGATTGACCTCATGCAGTAAACCTTATTGCACAACTATTAGTGTATGTTTAAAGCCAGGCCACGCAATATAGATAAATATATAGAACAAGGTTGTTACTAAAGCTTCATTTTAATTTCACCCAGATCAATGTACAGATTAAAATGGCACAGATATATTTGATTGCCAAACCCTTCCTTTACCTCTGACAAGACGTGTATTAATCACAATTTGTGAATGTGTGGAATGCCAGGCCTCCACCGTGGTTCGGATCCCACGTTAAACTGTAGGTCCTCCATTTCATCTCACAATCACCCTACCATTGCACATTAGCGTAGGTGTGTACAACCCGAATGGGTAGTAAGACGCAGTGCTAATAATAATAATAACAATAAAGATTGAAAAAATAGATCTAATTTCAAGTCAAGTGATCTGCATGTAAGAAAATATCTCTACACATTTCCTTTTCCTAGCTAGCCTAGCCAGCCAGTAGTGGAAAATAAGACTTGAATAAAAAACTGACCCAGGATACAGTAATGGATGTAAATTTCCTTTTTCTCCCTTTTGTGTTCATTTCCTCTTTTAGGAAGTTGTGTTGCACGTTTCACACTCCTCCCTGATGAGTTCTGATAGAATGAAAGCTAGGTCAAGGGATTGGGCGGTAACGATTGATTTTACTAAAGAGGCAACCATCACCTCTTTGTCCAGTGGCAGCAATGTCAAGTGTGAACTTTGTTGTTCTTTTCACTGTAAAAGCCATATTGTGTTCGTCCCTTTTATATGTTTCTATCCACATTTTCTGTACCTTCTTCCAAATATAATAATAAACACTAATAATATAATGCAAGACTTTCCCTAACCAAATCTTACTAGCAAAAAAAGTGGGCAGCATTTTAGTTTAAGTCCTACTGGATGGTAAAAATGTGATTTTATAGTTTTTAAGACATTGATGTAGGACTGGTTGAAAATATCCATTTTGTATTTTAAGGAAGCATAAATTTGCTACACCCCTATTCACCAGAGATTCTATTCATGTACTAGTATAAACAAAAACATTACAAAATTCATTTTAATTTCTTTATTGAAAAAAATAAACAATACAAAAGAGAACATCCAAATGTGTTTTTCCACAATCAAAATGTAAAAAAAAAAAGTGTCTAGACTCAAATGATTAGAAAATTACAGTAATTTTTTTTTATGCGAGTTGTAAAGCCCACAATGGTATCAATATGATAGTCACTGTATGAGTGTGAGCAATACCGGCCACCGAGTGAATGATAGCAACCACTAGCTCAACCAGACTCTTATTTATATCTCTATATTGAACATACAACCAAATTCACAGGGAAAGAGAGTTTGTGACTTTAGCACAAACCATGTGAAAATATCAAAGACAAGATTATCTTTAAAAAGGTAAGACCATTTAATTTAATCACAGAAATAAAAAAAACAATTAAATTTATAGCTAAACTTTATTTTAAAAAAAAGTTTATGTTTGGAGTTTATAAATTTATAATGGTCTCTTAGTTATATCAATTATCATCATTCAGAAAAATAAAAAATTGTGCAATAGTGTCAGCTAGCTTATTCTCAAAACCCGAGTCAATCTAAAAGTATCCGTTAATTAGTAGAATCTACTTGTGGTTGTTAGAAATATGACTATAAATGCAGTCCAATTAAACTTATTTTAAAATACTGATGATAGTCCACTTTCAACACAATTATGTGGTTTGTGGGTAGTTTATTTCAATGAACCTCACTTTGGAAAACATACTTTGACAAATTGAGAAGCCCCTCGAATGTTATCATTTGTAGTGAAATGATGTTTATTTTGGGTTGAGTAGTGAATTCGCGCATTGCATTGTAATAAACTTGGAAATGCAACTTCAACATTTAATAACTATATAAAACATTAAAAACATATTTTAAAAGTTATAATATTATTTATCTACATATTGCAAATAAACAGTTTGTTTGAACCTTAAAGGTGATATAGGTAGCATTTCTTTCAAATCTTACTCAAAACAAGACAAGACAGCCTTCAAACTAACAATCTTTAAAAATCCTGAGTTTGATCCCAGGGAAAGTCATTTTCGACCATCAACCTAGAAAGGCAAAATACTCAACAACTTATAATTCCATCACCAAATCTAAATCACAAATGCCTGCCCACATTACCCATCAATTTCAACAAACTGTGCGTGGTATAAAAATATATTTGCATTAGGTACATTTAACATAAATAAAACATTTGTATTATACATAGACTAAATTAATTATATCATAATTACAATTAGGAATAGCAGTGCAATCAGAAGGATTGTTTTCAAATATTGAAAATTACAACTCTACTCACAAAACTCAAATAAAAATCACTATCTATGTACTCTTTTATTTAAAGTAAAACCAAATATTTTATACAAACAATTTTACCATTTTGTCTATTAACCTTTTTTTAAAAATTCTTATACAATAAAAAGGTTAAGTTTAACATGTATTGCACAGATAAATACAATTCATTCAGTCAGTTTTCTCAACACAGAACCAGAGATTTTCCAGGAATTTTTCAAAAGGATTTAAACTTCATTAAATAATTACAATTAAAAAAGTTCCAATTTATTTATTCAAATGAAAAGTTTAAATCGTAAGTTTATACAAATAGTGTTTTAACATCTAGTAAAAAAAAACTATAAATGCTGATTGTGAAACAAGGCAATGACTCTGTTCTTAGTGTTAGATAACAACAAAATAGATTTAATTAATCTCAACTTTGTTTTAATTAAAGATCTATCACTCATCCCACACATACTTTACAAAGGCAATATTAGCTTCACGCGTTTGTACCAAGTTGTCAGTCGTAACCAACTGTGCCATCTTGTGATGTTGGTGTTCTTTGGAATGTTACAAACTTCGAGTGGGTAGCTCCTTCCAAGATGTGAAACTGAGTCGTGGTAGAACTGTTGTGTTCTGGCACGATGACAGAGGATTGCTGGAACCATAACACCACCAGTTAGTTTCACGATGGCATACACTCATAACAAGTTACCAATATAACTTATTGTTAAATGATGGGGAGCGGGGGAAAATTTTTATCATTACGTTGTAATAAATTAATAAATAAATAAATAAATAATAAATAAAAAAATTTCAAAATTTAGTAATCAAATAATTTTGATTTATTTTTTGTCTTAAAATTTAGGACTTGAAAACAAATTGCTTGGTTCTGAACCACCAATAAGCAGTATTAGAGCTCTAAAACAAATTGCTTGGTTCTGAACCACCAATAAGCAGTATTAGAACTCTAAAACAAATTGCTTGGTTCTGAACCACCAATAAGCAGTATTAGAGCTCTAAAACAAATTTAGTTTGAAAGATTACAAGAAAAAAAATTTATAAGGATTTTAATCTTGGATCTGAAATTTTCTCGAATCCCAAATATCTTTAAGGATTCTGGGAATTCAAGGATTACATCCCTACTTAAAATTCAAATTTTAAAATATATTTATATTTTTACCAGTAAAGCTTCATTAAAAACATATAGGATTATAATAATTACACTAGGCCTTGGTTTTTTAATTTACCCTACGCAACACTTGCTAAACAAAATATTATTGGGAAAACCTAACATTTAAAAATAAACTAAGATACAAATTTTGAGTGTACTTTTCTTTTCTTTAAAGATTCTACAAAATCACCTAATTTAAATTTATTGTCCAGTATAAATGCAATTAATAAAAGGTTTTTCGTTCCTTCTGACCTTATTCAAAAATATTTTTGACACCTACCATCACATTTAGCTTAGTTGAAAATATAACATTTGATTCCTTTAGAACAATTTGCCATAAGTTTTTGTTTCATTATTGATTTTTTTTATTGGAATGAATGAGAGCGAAGTTTAGACTGAAATAATAAACCTGAGAAATAAATATAACTAAGTCTAAAATGGAAAATTAAAATATTTCCCATCTCGTTGCTGTGAGAAATTATTTCCAGTCCAAACATTTCCCCACAGGCCTACAACAAATAAGTTGTTTATGGACCATTCAAAGTTTTTATGAATCTAATTTTGAAAACACTAGTCAAGTGGTTAATAAATATGTAATTTTTGTTTAATAGACAGTTAATTATTCCTAAACTTTCCAAGGAAAGCCTTTGTCCATTGACAGCAGCTATTGGACCTACTTCAATCTTACTGTCATTCAACCAAAATAGTATTACAGTACAAAGTGAACTCATTAAATTTAAAATGAAAGAAGGTTTACCTGGTTGAAGGTGTCTGGAAGACATTACTTTGCATTTCATGAATGTTGTCTCCATTATCACAGAAAATACGACCTAAAGTTGTTTTTCTGATTTCTCTAAGTTGACCTGAAATGAAAGAAAAACTATTTTTTGTCGACTTGGTAATTTCAATGCTGTGGGTTTAAGCTAACATGTTTATTTTGTGTGCACAAAATATGAGAATAGTTTCTACTAGCCATTAGCTAATAATTCTTGTCTATTTAAATAATGATTTATTTTAACTCTCCACCTAAAAGATTGCCGACACCTTAGCTCAGTCGGTAGTGTGTCTATCTACTGAGCTAATGGTCCCGGGTTCGATTCCCGGCATAGCTGAAAAATTTATTTTTGGTGAAATGTGGGTTTACCCTTTCACAGCGCTTAATCAAGGGCCGGAGATTGGCTGTTGTGCCTGTCCTAGTCTTAAGTTAGATTATAAGGCACATGAAGCTACGACAGGCCTAGCAAGCCAGTAGTGGAAAATATATGATTTAAATAAAAAATTGACCCGAACCAACGCTTGAAACAGTAATGGATGTAAAAAAAATCTAAGAGCTTGTCAGTTGTGGTGAATTCATATTCCTAGTCTTTGTCCTCCTTGCATTCAAGAAACTAACACATATTAGAACCCTTCAAACAAACTGCTTCAAGGCAAACATTAACATTGCTACTATTTTCTAAAGATTAATGGATTCCTATCATATTCGAGGAATTGAAGATTTGAATAAAATCACAAAAATATTTTTAATGCTGATATATAGATTTTGACTTGAAATCACAATTTTATGCAATCAGTAAAACGAATCCAATAAAATAAAACTACACAAAAAAGAACACAATTTTATGAAAATATCTTATTTAAAAAGTCTCCTTTATTTAGGTTTTTTTCATCGCCATGTCCTATTATCTGTACAAGTTTTGGTCTGTATAAATTTCCTTAGTTTTTTATAGTGCAGTACTGGTACATGTGAAAAATAGACCGAATAGCAATTTGTTTTATTTGCAGTGATAATTGCCTAGACAAAATATTATTTTCTAATAAGAGTAAATGAAATTGCCACTAGGTTACGCTAGCAAAACTGAGCTTCAAACAGACCTTGACTAATCCAAGGATAGATCTCTATCTGTTTAGTACTAGGACATAAAATTTTTTAGTATAAAATGAAAAGGCTACAAAAAAAATTAGTAGTTATACATAGTTTGGGTAAGTTGTTTCTTTTTATTTTACACATAAAATTACGATTATCTCAAAGCTCTTTTTTTTAGTAAAAATTTAAAAGTAAATAAAATATAAACAAAGATTATCATTTTTGTTAGGCCCGGTACACATGACACAACATTGTACAAAAAGTTGTGCAAGAAACTGTAACCTAAAGATGGTGTTGTGTGAACAAAGAATGTACAAGATTTGCTTTGAACAACTTATTGTATACAATTTCAGGGAATAAAACATGTCCTATATTGGCCATTTTTATTGTAAAACTTTTGAATTGTTAACAATACAGTTACAATTTAAAGTTATTTGTATTATAATAAATATAAAGAATAAACTCAATATCCTTATCATTGATTTATTTACTATCCGTTAATATTCATCAAAAACAAAGAAATTATCGCCTTTTCACAATAGTGTATGCAATCACATATGCTGTCTGAACAATCTTGAGGTAAATCATGTGCAATCGCTGTGACCAAGATATTGTACAAAATTTTGTACAAGAATTGGTGTTGTGTGTACAATGTTTAAATGTTTTAGTGAAACTTTCAAAATGTGAGGATATGATAATTTTAGTTTTCTTCTTTTATAGGATAGTTAAATATTACAAATTTTATTTGAGGTCACTAAAGGCCTTTTAATATATCTAATGCACTGGCCGTATTGATGAATTAAAATTTAAAAAATTAGCCATCGTGTATTACTACTTGTATGTATCATACATTTTTATAAAAATGTATGATACATTGTTTTCCTAATGGGTATACTTAGTGGATTAACTTAAAACAATAAAGAGAGTTTATTTACATTCATCAATAACTTTTGATATTTATTGTTTTGTCAATTTGTGTACTTTTTAAATTTGGATCTTTAACAAACTAAAACTGTACATCTGTATGGATTCAAATAAAACTTCTCAATGTACTTCATATGAGAACCAAGGCACAAGCCATCCTTTGCTCAAAGCCACCGACATTTTCTCAATTAAACTGAATAGACTTCCCCTTCATATCCTCTTGCCACAACAGACATTTTAAAATTATGGTAACAGCTTCGTATTGAATTAGATTACCAAAGATGGGGCTCGATCCCAGTCGGGTGTTGTGAGGGTGGTTTTTCCAAAATTGTTTTCCACCCTCCCTCCACATAAATGCGGGTGTATTTCCTCTAAATTAAGCCTTCCTAATCCCTAACCAGAATCAGAACCCTACGAGTTCTGTCCGCACACTAAAGTACAGAAACAACTACAAGAATGGCAGGAAGTGAAATGGAATTTAGCATGTCAAAGTGGGAAGTATTGGGAAGAGGCCTAGTAAAGCCTAAGATTGGATGGAGTAGAGCTGATAAAAGTACAGAAAGTAAAATATCTTGGAAGAGTGATTGAGGAGAGGAGTACAGGGAGTACATGAGATAGTAGAGGAAGTAAGACTGAGATGGTATGGGCATGTAATGAGGATGGAAAAAGAGAGAACACCAAAGAGAATGATGGAGAGGATGTAAGAAAACGACCACAAGGGAAGCCAAGAATGAGATAAGAGGAGCAGATAACAGAAAGTGTGTAAGTGAGAGGGGAAGAATGGAAGAAATTAAAGGAAAAATAGAGGAAGATGGAGGCATTTTACTAAACTGTCAAGCTGTAAACAGTTGATGATGATGTTGAGTTATGTGTGTTACAGCCTTTTTTTCTTCTTTTTTATTTCTTGAATATGATATATATAATATTAAATTAAATCTCAAATGTGAATGAGGACCAACCGTCTGTGAAAGATCCTGATTTCCTGGAAAGGTCATAAAAGAACTTGTCCCCTCTTTTTGTCTTTGCAAACTGCTCTGCCACTATGCAGCGGAATGTTGGTCCGAGGAGACTGCCATCAATCGGCCGCTCAGCCATCCCCCCGATCATCAAGTCCACATCATCGGGGTGGGAGTATACAGACTGCATCTTCTGCACCATCTGCCCAAAGTTACAATAATAGAGTTAGCATGGTTCGCCATCATTCCCCATACAACCTCATTTACACACATCATCATTTTTTCAATTAATATATATATTTAATAACCACGGCCAAAGTTGTGAGTTTTTTTTTATATCCTACAACAGTTTATCAAAGTTTCTTTTTTAATTCAAAATGGAGGAATTTAGTGTTTGTGTTTAGTGTATTCCCTCTTCTCTTTTTGTTTGATAAAGGCAACACTGCCAAAATATTACTCTATTTGTGTTTAAATGTGACTACTTCTTCTATAGAAGATAGAAAGAAGATGTCACCTTTGTGCATTGGGTGATTCCCACAGTTTTCCTCACTTTCCCTAGATGGGCTTTCTTAATTACATTTATACCCATTAGTTTATTTTTCCTCTTTCCTTATTTTTATCAATTTCCATCATTATAAAATATAAATATGAGAGCTAGTCACTATATTCTATTTCTAAACTCACACATTATCAACTCTCCCCACTTTGAGAGTTATTATGTTTCAATGTTGATCATGAACTGCAACATACCGCTTTAGAAATGACATCTTGGAATCCGTTAAAGTTTTTCACTTTAGTCAAGCCGCAGAGTTTCCTGAAGTGGTTGTATCCAGGCAAACCATGATCTCGACCCCTCTGGATATCCAGACTCACCACATCCATGCCGTACCGGTCCATGTCCCGGTAGAGCAGGCTCAACACCTGGGCTCAAACAAAATAAAACTATTAAGTTGATCAATTTACATAGTTTTATATATTACTGGAAAGAGGAACACAGTTAGCACTTTACGCTGCTGCCTCTGGATAGTCTAGGTGCCTCTCGGAGAAAACGGGCCATTAGTGTTGTGCGGTGGCAGACAAACAAGTCTACAGTGGCATCAGTGTAAAATCTTAACTGTGTTTCTTTTTTCATTGTGGAAAACCATATAATATTTCGTTTTTACAGGTCACTATTTCATGTGTCAGGCCATAGTGGCAATAATAATATAATTGATTGGATGTGCAGAGTATTTTCCCAACCAATTTTCAGGAAAGTTAACGACATACACTTCACATCTTGCGTGCAGTAAAACCCAGGATTACAAGTACAGAACGTAAAATATATTGGAAACTTGAACGAGGTGAAGGGGTGGACGTAGAGAGGATTTAATGAGAGGACAGCAGGGAGAGTTGTTCTATAGGTGTGTAAGAGACCTGCTTTGGAGAAGGGAAGTGCCCTTGATGTGTAAGGAAGTGTTGTACAAGGTGTACAAACCCATTGTCACATTTGCAGCAGAAACACAGAGATATTAGGAAAGTGGAGGCCATGGGAATGAAGTTTGTGAGGAGCATGTTAGCTGTCACGAGGAGAAACAAGAGGAGGATTGAAGTTTTCCTGGAAATAGTTGGGGTACAGGGAGTACATGAGATAGTAGAGAAAGCAAGACTGAGAGGGTAAAGGCATAAAATAATAGAAATTAAGAGTATGCCAAAGAAAATAATGGAGATGATGTAGGAAAAAGACTGCAAGAGAAGCCAAGAAAGAGATAGGAGGAGAAGATAACAGAAAATATTCAAGTGAGAGGAGAAGAATGGAAGAAATTAAAGGAGGAAGATTGGTGGAAGAATATAGGAAGATGCAGGCATTTTACTAAATTGACTCGGCCCCAGGCTGGAAAAAGTTGATGATGTTTTTATTTTATTTTATTCACATTATAAATAAGGTGAACCTGATAGCAATGGTTGAGCTTTCCACTACACAAGTAGTAGAATTATATTATTCTGATTAAAAACACTCACATCAGAAGAGTACTCCAAGTCACTCTTTTGGCCGTTTTGAGTGGCCAGCCCTCTCAGCAACTCGTCTAATTTCCCTGACTCTTCTACCACGCGAGGTTTGTTGTAGTTGTGATTCAGAGCTATGGAGCCATTGTGATTGCGGTGCTCGTCAAAAAGCCTGGAACCAAAAGGAAAAATTAGCCCAATATTCCATAAAATAATGTAATTCCCCTTTTAACGCCAAAAATATAAATAGTGAAAACTAGCAAAAGAGTATGGTTTTAATATTAAACTAAGGAGAGGAAAATAGGAGAAGAGGAAGAAAGAGGATGAAACAAGGGAAAGCACCAGTTTTGGACAAAGTGACTGTGGAAATGATAAGAGCAGCAGGTGAAGTATGTTATACAGGGTGCCGAGAGTGGTCTGGAAGGAGAACAAGGTACCGGAAGACTGAAAGAAGGAAGTTATAATACATATATTCAAGAAAGAAGACATGAAGAGGTGTACAAATTATAGAGGATAACACTAATGTGGCACTGCATAAAAATGTATAAGAAGATACAAGAAAAGAGATTAAAAAAATAAAATTAAATAAAGTTGGAGAAGGGAACAGCACAGATTTTGGGAACAGAGGTCTACAATAGACTTAATCTTTGCCATACGTTAGCTGATGGAAAGAAGGTATGAATATGGGAAAGACTTGGTAATTGTTTTTATGGATGTGGAGAAGGCATTTGATAGTGTGGAGAGAAATAAAGTTTGAAAAGTTACAAAGGCATTTTAATGAGAGTGAAAAACATGTATGAGGATAACAGGAGTTGTGTTAAGATGGAGAGTGGAAGGAGGGAGTGGTGAAGAGTAAAAAGAGAAATAATCTATTTTCTCAAATTTTGCTATAACATTTTTGATTAAATTTGGTATCCAGGCACTATTTGACATTAGAAACAAAATTACATTGAGGATAGGCCTAAATTACAAAGGCAAAATTTTACAATTTTGATCGTACCTATTTCAAATACAAAATAACTTATGAATGTAAAGTTGCAGTACTATTAGGAATTATTTAAAATATATTTTTATAAAACAAATAGTTTCTGAGCTGTACTTTAGTATACTTTCTGCAACAAAGAAAATTATTTTGTTTCACAAATCTTACAGGTTTGGAATAAATATCTCTATATTAAGATAAAAGAGAGAGAAATTCTATGCGGTCATTGTTCCATTTGTTTAGACTCACAGGCCACTTAGGAGTGCCTCTCTGTGGTTGTGTGTGAAACTCACAATGGATTTCAGGTATATGCAAATGACAGCTGCTAGGTGGCCCCGTCTAAAGGTGGCTCTAAGTTTGACTAACTCACTTGATATTACCCTCCATCATAGAGTACAGGAACCTTATGGCAGCAGTAGCAAAACCGTTGGTTACAGTCGGATTTACATTTTCATCATAGTCTTCACTGAATCCATTCTTTTTCAATTTCAAACCCATTTTCTTTGTGTACTTGTCTCCTAGAAATAGAATTGAAGAAATAAAGTACTTTAACCATAACATAAAATTTTATATTATTTAATAATCAGTTAATAGATGAAAATAAAACGCTAGCTATTTTATTTCTGCCTTGCAAGTGAATATGCTACGGGTAAAGTCCAAACTTGGATAAACTCAATATTATCCAAATAATGTTGTAATTTTCCAAAATATGTGGATAATGTTAAGTGAGGGGATTAGACACAGAAATTTTGCGAGATGTGTTTTCACAAACTCTTACTCAGCGCATAAAATTCGTATCAAAAAAAATTTTTAGGACCATTGTAGCATTTTCGAAGTAATAATACATTCGTGAAATAAAACGAAATAAAATCTTTTTGTTAAAATGACCATTTTGCTATTTAGATGAAAATTTTGGTCAATTTTTTTTTATTTGAATGCAAATTAAGAATAAAACTAACAACGGCGTCGTTGTTGTTTGCCAGGAAAATAAATAGTACCAACTGCTCCAATATAAAAGAATTTTTCAAAGAAAATTTATTTCTCTAAGCCAAAGGTTATTAGTAAGAGAAGAGCTAGAACCAACTACTTTCACAGGAATATTGTATCCAAAGACAAATATTTAAGAAAAGAAGAAGAAAATGAAACCAAAGTTGAGCTAAATTGAGATATTTTTAGCTTCATGGCTTTGGTCCTCCAGCTTGTGTCACTATCAAGTAACGTTATTTTCGACTGTGGTGATTGAGTGTTGCTACATGGAAAATTATTTAATAGAATAATAGGTGAGGGAAAATGAAAAATGCCAAAAGTTTTAAGTATTTTTGAAATAGGACTCGAATATTCAAAAGATGACTTTTACATATTTGATAAAGTTAAAAAAATAACAATGTGTAGATTGTACAACTACTGCATTGGTGAATACAAGAGGTGTACTGATTCAGTAAAACCAATTACCGATTGTTTAAAATAATTGTTCATGCTACGATTGTTTACATCAATTAATCCAGATTATTGATTATTTATTAATAATTATTGGGAGATATACTCTAGAGAATGATAACTGTTAATGTAATTAATACAAAAAGATTGTATGCATACAAAAGTTGGAACTAGATTGTTAGTTTTATCAACGGTATGAACTTATATTTCTTTATCTAGTTATGTAATCTTTGCACAGCCCGAAACCCAGATGCAAGTGTACATTTGATCACTTAACTCCAACTAGAAAATTTTGATTTAAATTTTACTTTCAAAAACAGCAATTAATTGACATAATAATCACTGATTACGATTAATTGCCAATGCACTAATAATTGCCCGATAACGATTCATCGGTATTTGCATCGATACACCCCTACTGAATACATTGGCCTCACCAAAGGAACACTCAATACAATGGTCACCATTTTGACACCAACCATAAATACCCTGACAAACCAGTAGCACTTTATGCCCTAACACATAATTCAGATTTTGACTCATGCAGGGTGTCCAGCCAAAGTATATTTTAAAATTCCCTGAATTTTCCAGGTTTTTCAGAGCCAACTGCAACTTTTCCCGTCATCATATTTTTTTTTATATTAAAAAAAATTACAATTTAATGTAATACTATTTTTTGACGCATCCCCATTCTGAAATTATGTCACACTAAGAGGTGTTAAAAGATAGCGGCCTAAAGCCATCTGCCAGATAGAGAGATATTTAAGTTAAATTTCACCGAGATAACATTGAGACATTAAAAGATCACCTTACACCAGTACAACTTGATAATTGTTGTGAGACACAATTTTTAGTTTCTTCTTCCTATAACATAATCAATTCTTGTGCACTCGCATAGCCAAGACTCAACTTTAGCTAAAGAAGTGCAGTTGAGGGGTGAAAAGAGAACATGAAAATGACAAGTTGACTTTGAGAATTGAAATTAGCGTGCTCAAATGATAGCTGTGTTCAAATAGATTTGAAGTGTGTTTGTCTTAACTGGAAGAAATATTTTTTTTACTATTGTAAATAAAAGTTGTGTATTTTTTTAGTGACTATGTGAAAATTCCAGAAATTTGATCAAATTCTTTGACTTTTACACTTTTCCCTGACCAAGCATATTCCCTGACTTTTCCCTGTTTTCCAGATTTTTCAAGTCACTGGACACCCTGTCATGCTATAGTACTAGTTATACCAACCCTCCCCAATAGTTGCGATGCTTCCCAGCTTTGCAGGTGGGAACTTGCTCACCAATATATTACCATAGCCAGGAACCCCCCTACCCCCCTCCCACCCCGTCTCAACCTTAACCTTCTCTTCTTTTCTTCCAAGCAGACCTACTCACAAAAGTAAATATATTAACAGATAATTTAATTTAATAATTAAATATAATAAAAATACAAAATTCTATCCATTTACCAAGAATAAAGAGACAAGTTTGAACAGGCAACTGCAGAAACCAGGCCTAAACCATTTTTTTTGAATCAAGAGACAACAACAGAATCAAAGTGACCATAATCTACCTTAGTCATGCTGCCATAGTCCAGTCTGTGTTTTACTCTCTTCTTCTGTTGTACCCCGAAAATTAGATAATTATGTGCTTTGTTGTGTTTTAATTGAGTTGAGGAATACAATTGCTGGTAGGTGTGTAGGCCTTTCCCTTCCATCCTCTTTTCAATGTTTAAATCAATTAACAAGTTGATCTCCATGAAGTGAACGTACCTAGAACCAATGGCAGCCACTCGCTGTAGGTGATGTGCTGAATCTCGGCCACTACTATCCTCCTGGCCTCCTCAAACAGCTTCGAGTCAATCCAGTGGGGGTTCAGAGCGGCCAACTCTCCTGCTACACGGTTGTGTTCTCGCAACCACACAGTGTGCATCACTGTCAGCTGAGGGTGGGCGTTCACACGGATATCACCTGTGACAAGACACAGACAATGATATCACTGTCAGCTGAGGGTGGGACGTTCACACGGATATCACCTGTGACAAAACACAGACAATGATATCACTGTCACCTGAGGGTGGGCGTTCACACGGATATCACCCGTGACAAGACACAGACAATGATATCACTGTTAGCTGAGGGTGGGCGTTCACACGGATATCACCCGTGACAAGACACAGACAATGGTATCACTGTCAGCTGAGGGTGGGCGTTCACACGGATATCACCTGTGACAAGACACAGACAATGATATCACTGTCACCTGAGGGTGGGCGTTCACACGGATATCACCCGTGACAAGACACAGACAATGATATCATTGTCAGCTGAGGGTGGGCGTTCACACGAATATCACCCGTGACAAGACACAGACAATGATATCACTGTCAGCTGAGGGTGGGCGTTCACACATGTAATAGTTAATGTCAACAAAATAATAGTTGAAGAGGAAAGTATTAGTTGATGTGAGAAAGTTAACCTCTTTTATGTTTACTATATTTTCTAAGATTGCAATTAGATTCAGAATATGTAGGTAAACAAAGATTTAAATATAGAGCAGATTTGACCTAGCTCTAGTTGTAAATATACTACTCTTGATATTATTTGTATATTGCTGTATGTTTCAGTTGATTACTCACCAGACTTATAGCATGTGGCAGAGTTGGAAGACAGCTGGCAATAATGCATCGGCTTGTCTGTCAGGGGCAAATAGGTCCTGCCATTCCGAGACTCCAACATTTTCCCATTGGTGAAACTCCTGAGTTTCTGGTGCTGCTCCACGGTTGAACCATAGATCATTGAACCATCCAAGAAATGAGTTGCTTGGTTCATCTGCAAACAATCATTCATTCATCATTTAGAGCATGAGGCAAGGTCTTTACATCACAATACAGGTAACGCGAGCAGTTAAGATGTTAAAGAGCATTAGTGGTGATATCAAACTAGTCCCAGTAAGTGTAGTATTCACCTGCTCTGCTGGTCCAAAGCTGCAGTCAGACCTCATGGCATTCACTGTTCGCACGTAGTTCATGCACTGGAGTCCGAACTTAGAGTAGACAGGGTCATTACCAGGAATAGTGATAGGGAAACAAGAGGGGTGAAGATAGCGCGGGGACAAGTGGCTGCCATCTTGACGACAGCAGATGATGGAGTTGCCCGTGCTGACTGGAACACATGACACAGATTGTGTAGCAGACACTACACTACATGACACAGATTGTATAGCAGACACTACACTACATGACAGCTTGTGTAGCAGACACTACACTACATGACAGCTTGTGTAGCAGACACTACACTACATGACACAGCTTGTGTAGCAGACACTACACTACATGACAGCTTGTGTAGCAGACACTACACTACATGACACAAATTGTGTAGCACAACATTTGAAACTGTGTACTCACTCATCTTGCTGACTGGAGTATGAACCAAGTCATGTTCCACGAACTGACCCCACTGCATGGCAGCAAGAGTCGATTCACTATGAGCAGTGCTGCCATTTTGAGTCATAGAGGTGCTGACTTTACGAGCCGATGGGAGTGCTCTGCCTTGTACAGGCTTTCTTGGCTCTTGAACACCTGTGAACAAACACTATATTAATACTGTAAGTGTTATGTAACACCATTACCAGCACTAGTTCTTTGTTAAGAGGCTGAGAACCGTTGAAAACACTAAACAAGATTTTTTTAAAATGACTTGACCAAAAAGTTACTACAATATCATGCATTAATAACCATTTAACAAAATGAGACTCATCTGTTTTGTTTATACCACAATCTTCTTAAGAATTGACATCTGACAACTAGAACAATTACTAATCTACTGTCCAGTATCCATAATTATGTCAAGGCAAATGTTGCAGCTGTCACTTTTGATAGATGTAGTAATAGATATTAAATAACACTAATAATATAGTGAAATGTCATTAATATTGGGCAACAAAAAAGTTTATATTTTCTCAGAGGTACTCAAAATGTCCATTTGTGAGAAAATCAAGGTATATCTAGCCTAACCTATGATAAATATAGTTTCCAGTAAGGAAAAAAAGGGCAAGTTTTCATATATTGGAAGCATTTAAACGAACCAACAATATCCTGGAAATATCCTCGTGTATCTTCTGGTACAACCTGAACTAAAAGCTGTGAAACCTAACTTTCACAAACCCACAAGCTCTCAGACTTGCAACAAAAACAGCTTACAAAACCTGCCAAATACACCAGCCACTTTCTCTAGCAACAAGAACAACTTCATCTATCTTTTCAAAGACAGCCACACCTGTGAATCTGTTAACCTAATTTACTAACCAGAACACCAACAACATACTCAACAAGCTCTCACAGACTAGAATTTTATTCCAGCACATAATTCAAGATTTTTCACACAAAATAAAACTAACTTCCCACCAATTTCTGAAATGGTTTTATCCTTTGGTTGTGAGATTAACAAAAAATGATTTTGAATTAAAATGTTTTGTAAAACATGTATTTTAGTATTTTAGCAAGTGTTTCTATTCAATACCAAGGCTTGTTTGTAGTCGTAAACAATTCACACCCCCTAAAAACAGAATTATGTATTATGTTTTAACTAGAGATGGGTCGAATCCACTATTTCTCGAATCCGAATTCTAGCAAATTGTTAGAATTATTATTATTATTATTATTATTATTATTATTATTATTAGCATCGCGTCTTACTACCCGTTCGGGTCATACACACTTACGCTAATGTGCAATGGTAGGGTGATTGTGAGATGAAATGGAGGACCTACAGTTTAACGTGGGATCTGAACCACGGACAAGTTGTGATTAATACACATCTTGTCAGAGGTGAAGGAAGGGTTTGGCAATCAGATAAATCTGTGCTGGGACCAAGGATTGAACCAGGGACCCCCAGCGCAGAAGTCTGACACCTTACCCCTAGACCACCAAGTCACCAATTGTTAGAAATTTTAATTATTTACAAATAGACCTACATTACACAATATAGGCCTAAACTGTATATTAAGATTTATTTCTATCATGCTTTCAATTTTAATCAACCCCAACCACCCCTCGTAAAATACAGGTTAAAATCCAGCCAAATTAAACAATCTAGACTCATATTATTGTTTGAAAATCAAATCAATCAAAATTTGAGTGTCATTTTAGTTATTTTTAAAAGTGTTGTTAGAATGAGTTGAGTTTCTAAGAAAGCATGTGAAATAAATAAACAGACTAGGCCTAGTTATCCTTTGATCAACTTTGATCATGTTTTGAAAGATTATAATTTATTTTAGTAAGAAAGTAAAAATACAAACGGATATTTTTAATAAAGACTAAAACAACATGCTTATCAATTAAACATACATTGGAAATAGTGAACTCATTAATGCCTAAGTATGTTTTATTATTATTTTATTATTATATCCATTATCTATCTATCGCGTAGAAAACAAGAAATATATTCGATTCTCGAGATATATCGATTTCTGAGAATAGATTCTATTTAAAACACGAACATATTTTCGACTCCAATATGTTCATTCCCATTTTATAAGGAAGGACTACATTTGAATATTTTTACAACTATTTCAATAACATATTTAAAAAATAATAAACTCTTAGTTAAAATCAATTTAAAAACAAATTATGAATTGGCAAGTCGTTATTTGATTCTTAAAACTCGAAAACGCTTACTAAGTGATCAGATTACCAGAATCGATTTTAAACTAACAATCGATATACAATACGTAAGTCGGTAGGCGTAAATAAACAGTTTTATCGGTGTCTGACTGCCGAGAGTATTTATTTATCATGAAACCTAACAAAATGTCTAACTTAAGGATCGTATGCAATAAATTGGGGTTATTTGCATAGTTGTAGATAAATAAAACCAGTTGGGTACTAAGAATTAACAGTATCTTTATTTTAATCATCACTCTCACGAGTAAATATAATATACGTCATGGCGGCCGACTTTGTATTGTTTGTAATGGCGGCTGACTTTGTATCATGTGTAATGTGTTCTTAATTTCTGTTTAAAAAAAGCAGTAATTTGTTTTATTTCGAGTTTATTTGTAATTCTGGTTTTGATTTCGGTTTTTGAAGAGTTTTAATGCGTTCATTAAAATATTTACAAGATCGTTCGTGAGGTGAAAGTTTTAGAAGTGAGCATTGTGTTGAAACGGTCAAGTCCAAGTTTCCCATAGAAATGGGAGGGTAGGGTAGTAGACACGTAAGATTTTCCACACCTAACAAATATTTTTTTTTAAAATGATGATTTTATTCATGCAAATCTCTTTTGTCCGACAAAATAAAGATTACGGATTAAGTTGTGCTTTTCAAGTAGGCCTAACTAAGTAAATTTTTGAATTCAAAATATGCTTTGTTTATGAGGTGAAAGATTCGACCATCGAATCCTTGAATCTCGAATACTTGTCAGGATTTGGTGGATTCGAGGATTCGAAGATTCGAGTGGCCCATCTCTAGTTTTAACACATTTTAAATTACTTCAAACTAAGCCTTATGTCAAAATAAATCCCTTACTATCTCCTGTTGGGAGACGGTGCCATGAGCCACCTCAATCAAATATTTTTTGTCACTATGGATACACACACATGCATGAATGCACGCAGGCAAGTACACACACACACAACCTATTTACACCATTCCCGTAAAGGCAATAAACTGTGCCTGTATCTCAAAAAACAACAACCTCGTAGTAATAACTAACTTTATTGACACTTCTCTAACCTTGCATACTGCCTTCGTTTAAACAACATTCATATACCGAGTATTACCAGCTCTTTTATTTTTAAAACTCTCTATAGTTCTCTTTTCACACATTTTTCTACAGCATTTAGCCACATCTTGCATGGCCTACCTCTTCCTTTTGATCTACACACTCTACCTTCATACATTTGCTTCCGTCACTCGATCCACCACACTCATCCTCCCAACAAGCCCAAACCAACCTAAGACACTTCTATTTTATTCCCTTTCAAACCGCACCCCTTTAGCACCCATTCGTTACTGACTCTATATATACGAGTTTTTCCACATACATTTCTTAGGTATCTCATTCCAACTGTATTAACCTTGCTCTTGTGTTTCTCCTGACAAAACCACTCTTTACATCCATGCAGCAATGTTAGTGTCAACACAATTTTATATACCACCATCTTTCCCTGTTTCGATACTACTTCATTTTATGCAATAGTCCACATATATAATTTATAGATAATAATATTGCACGATTTGACGGATAAAAAATATGTTAAAAAGTTTTAGTTCAAATTGTAAACGTAAATAAGGTCCTTCCTATTTAGATCTGATAGATCAGTGGGCCCTCTGATACCACACAATATATTGGCCTCACCACTGTAAACGCATTAACGAACACCAAAATCAAAAACCCAGGAATGTCTCCAATCCCAGCTTTGACTTTTAAGATTGCTTCACTGCTTAACTAAAGATAATGTTGGAAATAAAGTATGTGGGGAAAAGACTGCAAGGAAGGCCAAGAAAGAGATAGGAGAAGCAGAAGAGAGAAAGTGAGAGGAGAATAACGGAAGAAACTTAAGGAGGAAGAGTGGTAGAAGAATAGAGGAAGATGGAAACATTTTACTAAACTGACCCGGCCACAGGCTGGAAACAGTTGATGATGATGATGATGATGAGTGCTTAACCCATGCAATATGTTCCAGTTATAAACTGTCACAGGAATGGATCAAAACGAAAAGAAAACCACCAACTCTAACTATCCAGACTATTCAATAGTTAGACCCTGCAGTATCACTGCCACCACATACCATTCACATAGAACAATAGTAGAATCAAAAGATATATTTGATAGATATTTAATTATCATGTTAACGCACAAGATGGCTATGCCCTGATTTTGATAGGAAGAACAGTATCTGGTAGTTACTAAAGTTACTAAAACATTGTTGGCCGCAATAAATATGTGTGAATCTTCTAAAGTGTTCTTCCAACCAAAATGAGGGTGTGTTTAGGCACACATTAGCACATACCATCTCCGTAGTGAGGAAAGATCAGCCTGCGGTATCCGGTGAACGCCTTCCCCCAGGAATAATGCGAGGGGTTGTTGCAAGAACCATCTAGACTGCGGTATTTGGTCGACAGAACACATGAGAATGAGGGGCCATCTTGAGGGGTACACTTGGAGCCAAGCTGGGTCGAGTTGAGTTTCATTGATGTGACAAACTGACCACATTGGTCGTCATCAAGACCATATCTGTAGCACAAACACTCCCTCGTCAGTAACAATGAATTGTCAGCAAACATCACATTATTACCTGGATATTGTTTAGTGTGTGACATACATTAAAAAAAAAATAATGTTTACCTTTGAAATCTGCATTTAGATCAACTACTCCATTTTTACAGGATGTCCAGACAAAATATAATTTAAAATTCCCTAACTTTTACAGGTTTTCCAGTCATTATATTTTACAAATATTATTTATCAAGATCAAGATTTATTTATTAAGATCATTAGCTTATATGTAATAATATTTTTAGACAAACACACAAACATTCTGAAATTGTGTCACTCTATGAAGAGGCTAAAGGATTTCAGCCTAAAGTGATGGGCTATTGGGTATTGCAATCTAGGATAGATCATAGTGAGAGATTAAACGATCACCTTACACCAGTACAGTTTAAAATTATTGTGAGACACATTCTTTCTTAGATTATTATTCCTTTGAAGTAATCAAATTCCCAAGCATGTGTATAATCATGACTCCTCTTTGGCTGAAGACATGTGTTAGAGGGCAGAAAGAGTATACGAGAATAACATGATTACTATCGAGATTAGCTCAAAAAGATGTTTTTTCTATTGTTAAGTAAATATAGCATATTTTTTTAAAAGTGAATATGTGAAAATTCCCTGACTTTTCCTTGGCCAAGCAAATTCCCTGACTTTTCCCTGACCTGTGGACAGCCTTTATTGTCATTATAAGATCAAATGAAACGTACATAAATTATATCCAAAACAAGGGCCAACCCCAATGTCTAAAAGAGATTAAACTATATACAATATTTATTCTAGTCTACATAACTTAATTTACATTTTTTCAATTTCAAAGTAAATTTTTTCGTCTCATTCTTGCATCTTAATATTTTTTCATATTCTCATTTCAAGATAGTCTCAAATTTAAAAAGTGGTTCTAGCACATCCTTAGATTAAATCGCTAATGGATTTGGTTAAACACAGTGGTAGTAAAAAAAAATGGTAAAAAGTCTCATTTTAGGCCAGCCCTCATTTTTACAAAACTTACTTTGTCAAGGAAAATCCTAGACGCTGCACATTTAAAAACAAGCAGGTCTACAAGGGTATGTTAATAAATATAATGTGGATATTGAGAAATAAATAAAATAT
>CABFWO010006118.1:0-38541 GCA_902155825.1 Timema genevievae
ATCAGCAAACTGGACATGGAGAGCAAGGTCCAAGGCTGCTTTCAACATAAAGAGAATGCTAACGACTAACAAAATGGACCTGGAGATGAGGAAGAAACCAGTGAAGTGCTTCATATGGAGCAACTGTTTGTATGGAGCCAAGACATGGACCTTTAGGAAAGAGGTGAGGACATATTTTGATATATTTGAAAAGTGGTGCTTGAGGAGAATAAAGAGGATAGAGTGGAAACATCGGGTGACTAGTAAGCAGGTTTTAATAATGATCAAACTATGAAAAGAGAGCAATTCTGTAGGTGATTCTACTAACGAAGGCCAACTGGACTGGTCCAGCGATGAGAATATATGGAATACTGAGTGACGTTAAAGGAGGCAAGGTGGAAGGGCGAATGGAACCAGGAAGACGACGAATTCAGCTGATGTTTGACCTCAGACAAGAAAAGAAGATGAGGTTTCACGATCTGAAAAAAGGAAGCTGTTGACAGGAAATGTTGGAGGACTCAATTTAGACAAGGCAACGGACCTGTCAAAAGACAGAGCACCTTATAATATTAATCATTATTTTATTTGTTATATTTAACGTGCACTTTATGAACCGATAGACTATGTCAACCTACGACTTAAAAACTAACTTAATTCTTGATCAAACACAACAACCAGGCACCAAACAGTTAAGCCATCACTGTAAAAGGAGAAGAAGTCCTGATATAGAAAATGATACATTTTTCACCAATGCTGGGAATCGAAGCCGAGATTTTTTGTTTAGTAGACAGATGCACTATCAACTGAGCTAAGGGGCTGGCATATGCATAATAGTTACGCTAATATGTTAGAGATGAGGGATGTTGAATTGAGAAGAGGTGTACCCACATTTGCGTAGAGGGAGTGTGGAAAGTCATTTAGGAAAATACCTTCATTATACCAGACTGGGATTTGAATCCCAATCTCCCCTACATAATCAGGCCAGTCTATTGCGAGAGTGACACGTTAGGTGAGGGTGGGGAGGGGGAGGAGGTCGGTAGTAATTTTGTGCCCCAATTGACTTATAAGCTTATAATTATTTCCGCGATCAACCTTCGTTTCTCTACTTTACTTTTAATATTTTACTATACCTCTTATATTTATTTCATAAGTCCAACCTTTCCTCAAATACTTGTGTGTCCCCAGCTTTCTAGAATAAGTATAGAATTAATAAAATGTAAATTTTTATATTAAACTATTTAATTACTCATTAGGTAACCGATTATAACCGATCAAGGTAGTTTTGTTCACACTCATATATTATCTAAAGTTCTTGATATATTTGCAATTTTAGAGGACTCAATGATCTACTTTTAATGACGATATAATTTTATTATGCGATCGACTGAAAGTTACCGCGAGATCACCGGTAGTTGACATCTGGTCTAGACCATCCAACCACCGATATTTAAATGCAACACACAATATTATTGATACTGAACAGTGTTTTAATTAGCGTTTTTTCTATTCTAGTGGAAAAATATCTAGTGTGATTTGATATGTTGGTGTGCGTGACCCACATAACCTTTGATGTAGTAGACGTTTATTCCATCAAATAACAAGCTGACCGGAGCTTACTCCCTAAAAGCGTAGAACGGGATGTGGTCTAGTTTAAAGCTGATCAGACCTTACTCCCTAAGCGCGTAGAACGGGATGTGGTCTAGTTTAAAGCTGATCAGACCTTACTCCCTAGTACGTAGAACGGGATGTGGTCTAGTTTAAAGCTGATCAGACCTTACTCCCTAAGCGCGTAGAGCGGGATGTGGTCTAGTTTAAAGCTGATCAGACCTTACTCGTTAAGCACGTAGAACGGGATGTGGTCTAGTTTAAAGCTGATCAGACCTTACTCCTTAAGCACGTAGAACGGGATGTGGTCTAGTTTCAAGATGACCGGACGTTACTCCCTAAGCGCGTAGAAATTTTTCTCGTGTGTTCGGTGGAGTAGGGGAAGGGGGGTGGTGCACATTCAGAAACTGAGCGTAGCGTAGAACTTGTAGAAAACTTTTAATGAGGCTCCCGTCTTCCACTGGCACTCCTTCCCTCTCCCCCATTTACCCCGCTCCTTACCACCCCCTCTCCCGTCTTGTGCTAGTTTATAACTCGAATCACAGCCATTTTACAATATTTTAACTCGCGGGCGAATGATTGGGGAAATAAATGTGTGATAGTATTATTGGACCAACGTCAGGATTATATAGACGTAATTGGTATTTGCATTTTTATACATACAAATATTAACATTTTTTAAATAATTAACTAAAACACTCTTTATATATAACCTATTACTACGTATTATATTTATTTATTTTTATTTTATTTTATTTTATTTAAGGCATTTAACTTACACTTTATGAACCAACTGAGTACTATATACTATCGATTATCCGGGGTTTCATTAACAGGGTTGCGGATTAATTGGGGTGATAATTTTTAATTATTTAATAAAATTTCAAATTAAAGGCCCGCCCTACACGTTACGGTATAACAGTCCGGCAATGTACAGGCCAGTAAAACCGAACGTGTGGATGAAAATTGTAACATGAAATGTAAACATAATTTTGCAGTTGATTGTACATATTAATAGCTAATAAAACAGGTGAAATTGCGAACATGTCATCGAAAGGAAGTATCGACATCTGCTTACAACAAATACATAAATACTATATGACTGTTATTCGGGGGTACTTATGCAGTGTTTACTTTAAAGTCAAAGCGCATTTTTGGGTTTATAAATTTTTTTAAATCCGGAATAAATATTTTTTCTATCATTCCGGATAGTCTTAGAATATAATGTATATACTATACGACTTAAATAACTTATTTAAATCGGGAACAGACACAACACCAAGTCTCCAGGCCATTAATTCATCACTGTATAAGGGAGAAAACCAGTTTTTACTAATAATAAGTTTTCCGGCCCCTTTAACTCGGTAGGCAGGTATATAGGGTGTCAGAGTTTTATATTTATTGCCTTGATATTTTTTTCACATCACTATATAATTTTAATTTAAAATTATATAATTAAATAAGCAAGCGAATGATATAACAATAACATTCTTAGGCCTATCGGTGTTACAGAGGATTATGTCGTTCCTGAAAATTCAAAGAAAAATTAATGATACCGTTTTATGAATGGTATTTTCTGTATTTATGATATATATATACATACATATTTAGAAATGCAAACATTTTAATTTTAAAATTAAATACATTTTCTAAATATGAAAGTAGATTCTGTACATTAAGGTGGGATGGAAGGGGACCTGAGAACAAGTGTTTTTGCAGTTTTAATAGCAAACAATTCTTTTCGGTAAAATAAATAAATTTCTTCTTGAGAAACATAGTTTAGTTTTCTGCACATGGTAATATAAACAATTCTTGAATATTTGTGATAACTCATGAGCATAACAGCATTTGATGAGAAACTTTTTAAACGAAGAGAAAAAGTTATCAATTTCTAGGATATCTTTGATTTGCTATTCATAAACTGTTGATTTCAAAGTGTGAAGAAAATTAAATTCTATATTTATACTGGAGAAATATTTATTTTATTTTGCCGAAAAAAAAGTGACTATAAAAACTGTCTTTAACTCACTATCCCTATCATTCCACCTTAAAGAATGATATCCAACCAGCACTTTTGTGTTGCCAGGGAAAGTTGTGTTTCTCGCATGAGTCCATGGATTAATATCGTGTGTCATGGAAGTGGATTGCAACACATTAGTATGAATAAGATACTGGCGCCTAAAAATCCCATTTAAGGATTAGACAGTTTTTGAATTTTTTGTTTGACAAAACTATGTTATTTTGCTCAAATTAACTCTTGGCCAATAAAGAATAAAGGGTCACACATAAAGTTTGAAAATATTGAAGGTTTCGGAAACCACAAAGCAAAAATTAAAATTGAAAATACGGGTCCACTGACCCATTTCGGTGGTTGAATGGTTTAAGGTGTCACTATGGCAATAGACTGGACTTCCGATGATTGGGAGACTAGGGTTCGATCCAAGTCGGGTGTACTGAGGGTAATTTCATAAAATGGTTTTTCACTTTCCCTCCACGCAAATACGGGCACACTTACTCTAAAATTCAAACTTCCAAATACCTATCACATTAGTGTAATTAGTACATAAACGTATAGCCCGAACGGGTAATAAGACGCGGTGCTAAAAATATATATGTTATAATCATTTGGATAACTCACACGATTCATTTCACATTCTTCCAGGGGGGTCGGTAGGTTGTATCTTCCCCATATTTAAATTTAACATATTTGAGACCGGTTTACTCTGGATCCACTGGAGATTTTTTGGCTGAAATTTTTGTGTGTTGTTACATGGTACTTTATTATTATTTTAACACGAGTTTTGTCTAAAATGTTTTCTAAATTTTGTTTTAGATATTTTTTGTTATGCTCTAATTTTTCTAAGGACAAAATCAACTTACAAATTTCAAACAAAAAACTTACAGTCCAATTGTAAAAAATCTCGTGTAAAACTCTTCATCTACATTATACAAATTAGTGGTAAAAATTTGAAATAATTAACACTATTAGGCTCTGATATATTGGGGAATTTGTTTGAAAAAATCAACTTTCGAGAAAAAGCATTTTTAACTTTATTTTAACAATGCTTGCCAAATTAACATCTATTTAATGGATTCCAGCACCATAAAATGGTGTGTATGTGTCCTCATCTTCATTATAAACTTCTTCCAGTTTCCTCTTAGCACTTTCACTGCGTTGTCTGGCCTTTTTAAAAATTTGAGACAGCATTTGCTCACCTCTCTGCACACGCGTTTTGTCGAATAAAGTCATAGCCGATGCAGTGTTTTGGATCACAGCGATCCCAAGCATTTTTAAAACATGACCTCTTTTGATATTCACTTTATTAAAGGATAATATGGCATCATAAACCCCAAATTGCATGGTTTTATGCCCAACAAATACAGTTTTGGGTAACCGAGACGAAATGACCCCGTTCACAAGCTCATTTGGGTTCTGGCTTTGACCATGTAGGCATTTAGCTAGAAGTGTAGGAATTGTCAGATCTTTGAAAATTGGCTTTATTTCTCTAATAATTGCCTCTGGAATATGCAAGTTTTTATCGTGGTTGTATGGTCCTTTTTAGCCACTGCTTTTTGATACTCACACCAACTCTCTTCGCCCTTTTCACAAAGCCCATTTAGGGTATATTTATTTGGTGATATCTTCCGGCACAGATTTTTCTGATTTCCAAACCCTTCCTTCACCTCTGACAAGATGTGTATTAATCACAACTTGTGAATGTGAGGAATGCCAGGCCTCCACCGTGGTTCGGATTCCACGTTAAACTGTAGGCCCTCCATTTCATTTCACAATCACCCTACCATTACACATTAGCGTAAGTGCGTATAACCCGAACGGGTAGTAAGACGCGGTGCTTATAATAATAATAATAATATTTGGTGATATCAAGTGAAAATATTCATCCTAAACTGATTTCTTCATGTTCTCAAGGTTTCCAGAGTTTCGCCTAACAGCCAAGCCATAATATTTATGAATAGCCAATGTACTTTCATCCATGAGGCGATTTCTTCCACCAATTGTCTTTCCATCAGCAAGACATTTCCTCCCTGTATTTAATTTTAGTTTGCTAAGACAAGTTCCCGTGTGCATTTGCACGTGGCCTACACATTCCAATTTTCAATTTTCATTTGTGAAATCGTCTTCATTTACCATATCTTCTACCACTCTACTGAAGGCACTGGAATCCCTAACCCTAAGTAATATTTATACTTTACATTATACAAAGACTCAGATATTCTAAAAAATTATTTAGCTCCCTGCACTTCCATTGCTCCACTGGAGCCAAGAAAATTGGCTGTACAACTGTCTCCATGGACATCCTTGAGCTTTTATTTACATGTACAGTAATATTTAAGCAATATAAATATCAAATGTATAAACAAATTTATATGAAAGTTATTGTAAATTTTAGTAAAAACACATAACCACACAAAGGATGACAGTATAATTTTTGTTTCTATAAACAAATGGGAGGGTAAATAAATGTATTTATAAAACAGCAAGAATGCCAAACTGTGAGAAATTCATACTTATAAATAACTACATGGTATAAAATGTAGTAGATAGCTAAGAAAATATATAAATGTGATGTTATACAAGGAAGCAAAGAAAAGGTGAGTAATCTATGTAAAATTACGTTCCGCGCCACATGTCACTGTATAATTAAAAGCGGTATAACTTTTCTTCTATTTGTTGGATTTAAAAAAATAAAGTCTTAATTTAAAGTTAAAATATTGTAGAGAATTAAATAATAATAAAAATCGAGTTTTTTTTGGAATACCAACCTACCGAACTCCCTATTAAAGTAGTATACCACCTTGAAAAACTTTGGCACAAGTACCCGGTGCCTTATAAATAGTCTGGACGGCTTTTAAGATGCGATGCACAAAAAAGTAAAAGTATTTGCCTATAACTAGGAACATTTTGTTTTTATAAAATAGTCTTTCAACTAAAAGTTTGATATCTTTAACATTCACACTACGTTACAACGGTAAGTTATTTCGTATCAAAACTGAAAAAATCCGCCCTTGTAAAGTACCTTCCAAGTAATTTTCCAGGGACAGTGAGATGAGCTATTTTGTTTTTAATTTTAAACAATGCCTAGATATTAATTTTAATCAAAATAATTGGAGTTAATTTTAAGATAATAGATTTTCCTCTTTTCGCCCATAAGTAAACTATCCTTAATTTTAAGGTTGGATGAATAATTTAGAAAAAACCTCTGGGTAACCTAATGAAAACTCTAGAAACCAAGTTTCACACCGATCGGTAAAATGGTTCAGGCTCTATGCCAAGAAACTAAACAAGCAGGCGTCATTGCGAAAACCACCTCTTCGGGTTCAGGTGGTCATGAAACTTAGACTATCATCAAAATATTGAACTAATTTTTTTTACAGTCACAATACTTTCTTGTCGTTGACTTTTGAGAAAAGTATGAAAATTGTGATTTTTTTCCCCCCATGTAATCATACTTGGTGATTTATTCGTAATGAGCTTTTGAAATACATGTTGTCCAATGAGACATATATTTAGCTACATATGCGAGACGGCTAATAATTGAAGTATGTCGTGTTTCAAACGCGAGACTGAATACTGATGACTATCTGTGGCATTTTACCTTCCTGGCAGGGAAAAAGGTTGTTTGTAGTGTTTAGGAGCTGATAGTTTGACGAAACACAATCATACTTTACGTACCAAAAGTAGCTTTTTACTTGTGTGTTTTGTTGTTGTTACAGGTTTGTATTGTTCATTGCCAGAATGATCAATAGTTGCATGCACTGCACTCAAATAATTATTAACATGACGAAATTGTATACATTTTAATATTCATAGGAAGGGTCTTATCTGACAGCTAGAAAACTCACTAGATTTTTTTAACGTATTCATACGTCAGACAGGATTGTCAAAATTTTCTTGATATAAAATTATCTGTATTTTCCGGAATTTCCATTTTCCCAGACATTTTAGAGCAGTGGTTATTGAACATTTTTGGGTCTGGGAGTTCTTTAAGAATCTTACAAAGGCCATAAACCCCCTCCCCATGTAAAATAAACTTAAATACACTCACACAAAAATTAAATACAATTTACTTGATTGCAATGGAAACTGATTATATTCACAGGGAAATAATAATAAAACAATCATTACAGGTATATTAATTAAAAGTGTGCTGTTATTTTGTTTACTTGAATAAGAAGTAGAAATTGTGGAGTAAATTTTGACAACGCAACGCGCATGTCATCTTTGACGTCCGATCTATATTGAAATTTGGTTTTGATGGCGACAAGTACTGAAAACCCTGTATCACAAATATATGTGATAGCAAACAAAATCAAAACTCCCATGATAAAAACAAATAATTCGCTAGAAAAGTCATGTGCATGGCTGTCAGAAAATTTTGGGACCTCATTAATGGCAAAGTAGGGTTTTTACAATTTTTATAAATGCTAAGTCAATCTAAATTTCCTTACGTCTCAACTGCCACGATTGAATGGCATTTATTGCACCCGGTTCACGGACGCCCTAAAGCCCATTGATGGACCACCTAGGGGCTTACAGACCTCAATTTACATACTCCTGGTTTAGAGAGTACTATAAAATAATTAAATTTAGTTTTTCATAAAACTAACAAGTGTTGAGTTGTATCATTGGTATTCAGAAAAGGATGATCTTAACCTGAAGGGGAAGTATTTGCGGCCGTCAACCCGCCCAATGTTTCAAGGAGAAAAAAGAAGGAGGGACAAAGATTAATTCACACGTTCGCCAAAAATTAAGAAGATAATCTGCCTCAATGTTGTAGCATTTCACACGTTAGCAGGAATGTAGACTATGTTTACACCTAATGTTTTGAAAAACAAACTCGAAATAGCTGGTTAGGGATAATCCATGAAACCCCATAACGCCTTTTAATTACCTTTTATGAGCCTACCTCTCCCCATGTAACACCATGTAGACATGAGAGCTCCCTTTATGTAACACCATGTAGAAATTAGAGCTTCCACATGTAACACAATGTAGATATTAGAGTTCCCTTTATGTAACATCATGTAGACATTAGAGCTCCCTTTATGTAACATCATGTATACATTAGAGCTCGTTTCCTCCCCCACGTAACACCATGTAGACATGAGAGCTCCCTTTATATAACACCATGTAGAAATTAGAGCTCCCCCATGTAGACATGAGAGCTCCCTTTATGTAACACTATGTAGAAATTAGAGCTTCCCTATGTAACACAATGTAGACATGAGAGATCCCTTTATGTAACACCATGTAGACATTAGATCTTCCCCTTCTCAACAATGCTACGTGGCATATGGATGACCTCTTATCGACATTTTTTATTTTCTAGTGGATACACAAATTTTTAAGATTAACATCACGAAGGATGTTTTCAAATAAATGTTTTTGTCATGAAACAAATCAAATCAAAACAAAACAAGAACGGAACACGGGCTTTCCATTTAAATAAATATTTCAAATAATTTCCCAACAGTATATACAATTGTCTGCTAATATCTCGCTTTGTAGGCGCATGCACACTGATTGAGTAGGTTGGTTTAGGCGCATGCACACTGATTGAGTAGGTTGGTTTATACGCATGCACACTGATTGAGTAGGTTGGTTTACGTGCATGCACACTGATTGAGTAGGTTGGTTTAGACGCATGCACACTGATTGAGTAGGTTGGTTTAGACGCATGCACACTGATTGAGTAGGTTGGTTTAGGCGTATGCACACTGATTGAATAGGTTGGTTTAGGCGCATGCACACTGATTGAGTAGGTTGGTTTAGACGCATGCACACTGATTGAGTAGGTTGGTTTAGGGGCATGCACTCTGATTGAGTGGGTTGGTTTAGGCGCATGCACACTGATTGAGTGGATTGTTTTAGACGTATGCTCACTAATTGAGTAGGTTGGTTCCATGTGCATCGATTGAGTCAGTTGGTTTAGGCGCATGGGTATTGATTGAGTGGGTTGGTTTAAGCGAATGCGTACTGATTGAGTCGGTTGGTTTAAGTACATGCGCATGGATTTAGTAAATTAGTTTAGGCTCATCTACACTGAATGATCCACTAGGATTATAAATTTGATTTGGTCTCCCAAACTAATGTTGTCGCGCAGAAAAAGGAAAGCTGAGGTTACATCCAGTCGCGTGGAGCGGTCAGCGCCGATGAGGCTGAAATCTTGTGATTATTTTAAAGTTCTTCAGGTGATTAAATTTATGCTCGGCTCTTGTTGTTTTTTGGTGAATGTGTTGATATTTTAATATTTTGTAAAAGCCAAATTTAAATAAAATAAAGTTTATGCAGATTACATATTAGTTATCATAAGTATTTTTTTTAATTTACCACAGCATACCTCACTTTTTAACTGTAGAGGTACTTAATAAATTCAAAATATATAAACATAGCTTACTAAGTTAACTAATATAAAACAAGTACCATATTTAATTTTAAAGCTTGTCCTCGCTAATAATTTATAATGAATGCAAATAATATTTTCTTAGGATAAATAAAATAATCATAATATTTCAAATATACCATTTATTGTATATGATTTAAAATGCAATTGAAACATTTCAATATAATTTTAAAAAACAGTGCAAATTAAAATATATTTAATTTAAAAGCTCCATATTTACTTTTAGTTGAAACTATGTATATTTTCTCTTAAATAGTTTGAAAGGCCATTTTATTTTAGACTACCTTGACAAATATTATTATTTGATATCAAAGTGTTACACATCCTAACTTGGCTTACACTAAGAATTAATTTTATGAACACCATCTAAACTGTTGAGCAAAATTATCAAACATCTTAAGAAAAGTCCCATATACTACCCCTATAATAAAGTAAGTGCTAAGATACAAGCCGGATTGTAAATCGTCTTGAGAAACACCCTATATTCTAATCTTACGATACAGAAAATGCTAAGATACAAGCCAGAATGTAAACCATCTTGAGAAACACCCTATATTTTATCCTTACAAAAAAAGTGCTAAGATACTAGACAGATTGTACACCTTCTTGAGATACAACCTATATTTTATCCTTACAAAAAAGTGCTATGATACAAGCCAGATTTTACACCTTCTTGAGAAACACCCTATATTTTAGCCTTACAAAAAAGTGCTAAGATACAAGACAGATTGTACACCTTCTTGAGAAACAACCTATATTTTATCCTTACAAAAAAGTGCTATGATACAAGCCAGATTGTACACCTTCTTGAGAAACAACCTATATTTTATCCTTACAAAAAAGTGCATTGATATAAACCAGATTGTATACCTTCTTGAGTAACACCCTATAATTCTATCCTTACAACAAATAAGTGCTAAGATACAATCCATACTGTAAACCCTCTTGAGAAACACCATATATTCTACCTTTTGAGTCAAGTAAGACCTCAAAAAGCCAGATTGTACACCATGTTGACTCTTTAAGAAACACTAAATTCTTCCCTTACAGGCAAATGTTTACATCAACAAGCCACGTTGTATACCATTTTAAGAAACATCCTATATGCTACCCTTACAACTCTGTAAGTGTCTACCTCACCCTGACACATTGCTTCTTCGCCAACCAAGTCACCGTTCCGACAGACAACGACCCTCTTGAGGAACCAATTTTGATATCCGATTTCGGGGCACGTTGCCCCCTTCCCCCACCTTCCTTGTTCTTTTTTTTTTTTGTTTTTGTCTTTCTTGTCACGGACGTGACGTCACGGAGACTGTCTAGTGGAGGGAATTGTTTGAGATTGGAATGGATGTAGGAAGAAAAGAGGAAAGGGTGGGGAAGTTGGATGGTAAGGGGTGATTGGGGACAGGTTTGGACTGAGGCAAGGGAACGTTTCTTGGCATCGGTTTATCTAGGTTGTAGGTGTCGACAGAATGATCAAATAAAAAAGGAAGTGTCGGGTCGGATGTTCTTTTGACACTGAGAACGTGATTCTTACTAGACATGCTACAGGTTGCTCACCGCACGTAGCGTTTAGCAACTAAATAAAAAAACAAAAAAACACGAAATGAAATGTAATCAAAAAGTTATCAACTTGTTTGATTGATGTGTTGAGCACATGAAAAGAACATTGAAAAGATAAACATAAATATTCAAAATTATGATAAAGTAAGGAGCAATTTAAAAAAAAATCAATCATGAATATCTTCAAATTTCTTGTAGGCCTATATTTTAAATTATTCTAATAAAATATTTAACAACTAAACATAAATATTTTCTATTAATATTTTTATAAACTAAAGAATATTTAGAAACATAATATTTACGATTTTTTTAGTTTTATATTTAATAGATGATTTGTTGACACAAAATGTTTAAAAAATACATTTATTTTATATTAAATAAATAAATAAATCTTACCCTCCTTTTAAGGGCATTCTATTTTCCAGATTTAAAAAAAAGTCATAAAAATTTTAAAAAATAGAACCCTTTAAAAATGTTTAAAATCTCATTAAAATTTAGATCCTCATGACTATTTAATATTCAGCTCGGAATATGCTGATTATTTCCGTCGGTCAACGTGAATAGGATTTTTTTTAGCACTACCCGTTTTGTTTATAAGCTGAAACGAATTTAAATAGCAAGATTCACATTACAATAATTTAATTAGTATTTTGTTTGCCATTCATTGGGCTACATGTGGTGGATAAAAAGTCACTAGAATCAAATTCAATTAATTCATTGTTTAAAAAATAGAAGTATCGTATAGCTTTTACTTTAGATGGCTGGTGGATTTTTGTCAGATATAGAATTCCCTACCTAGCGTATGGGTATATGACAGTAGATCTTGTAGATTTCTACATTATATTGGTTGAAAAGTATTTCTAGTTGAAAAAAGAGAACTTTACTAAGCATAGTTTTTGCTTTCCGTCATGGCTTGCAAAAGGCATCTCCGTTGTATCTATCTTATACTGTCTAACATAAGCACCGTATTTAATAACAGGTGTTATAAAGACTGCAAAGCTCCAAGCCCGGATAGTGATATAGGATCAAGTGTCTTTCATTTAGAAGTGGCGTATAGTGAAGGGGTGCAAGAGTAAGCAGAACCTATTAAAACTGTACATGTGATATGTTTGCAAACCCTTATTCCCCATTTGACAAATCATTCATAGATTATGTTTTACACACACCTCACATGGAATAGTTGATACCAGACCAATGGTTGTTATACTGAGTTATGAGAACATATCACAGGTACAGTTAAAGTTAACTCTGCTTAACCTAGCTATCCTTAACACCACACAATTGGTATTTAGTTAAATTTATTCTGTGTGTCGTTTGCCGATATTAATCAATGCCCACAAATCACCCGTTAATATCGCAAAAACACTGGACATTATCTCTGGGGGAACTGCGTGATTTCATTTGAGAAAGAGCGTTACCTCAATCTTACCTAAAAAAAAAAGGACACATTTTGAAACGCCGATTCGTCGATGTTGCCAATAGCCAGCACACAACCTTTCTACATAACTGAAAGAAAAGAGCTTTGGCAACAGTTAATCGAGAGAGAGAGCGAGGATAATTCTTTTCTTTATAAGACCTGCCGTTCCCTCAGAGATGATATTCGGTGCATAAATACTTTGTAAATAAAATGATAGGTAATAATGAGGTAATCACCTTGTTCATCGCCTGTTGATACCGCGTAGCCTCTCTGCTCCTCGTGATCAACTCTACAACACAAGAAATACAGGAATTCAACTCATATATCATCATATAAACTCACTATTACAGTTAGACATGAGACACGTAAATACATTACGTTTTGGGAGGAAAAAAATCCTAACAATTTAAATGGATCGAACACAATCTAGATATTTCAATATTTAGCGTCTACGCTTCAATTTAATTTATCGTAAGGGCGTTAACACCAGACAAATTAACAATAAGTTAAGGACGTGGCGCAACCTATAACGTCACGGCAGGTTAAGATAAGATTTACCGTGTTAATGTATTTACGTTTGATTCTGTGCGTTTTAATGATATATCATTGAAACACAAAGCATAATTTTTTTAAAAATATGCTAAAATTGGACATACATTGTCACAAAAATAATTTTTGGGGTAGCCTATGAGACAACAAACAACCTTCCCTCTCCAAGTAAGACACTTAAGAACCGTACACCACACATACGTTCTTGCTCCTTTATCTAAATTATATTTATAGCTCGTAGGATATGTGGAACGAGTTAGTATAGAAACACGCCACCAAAGAGCGTAAAGGAAATAATATGTTAAAGGAACATTGAGAAAAGAGCAACATGTTGATTCACCCAAGAGCACAATAATCAATTTCACATTATATATATGTATAGATATAGCAAATATTATATATATATATATATTTGCTTATAGTTCAGAAACTACTGTTTATATAAAATGTATATATTTTGAAATAAAATATTTTTATTTTAATAATCCAAAACTATTCAATAGTAAATCACTTCGTATCTCATATAGTTGCGGATATATGACCAAAATTTGAGATTTCCGCTTATGTAAGTAAATTATTATCAAAGTAATTTTAATTTGAGGATTAGATAAATCATTTTGTTTACAATGTTTAACAGTGTCTTGGTACAAATTTTAACCAAAATCATTAGAATTTATTTCGAGAAAATAGATTGGTTCTCTTTTCACCCTTATGTGAACTATTCTTAATTTTAGGGTTAGATGTATAATTAAAAAATATCTTTTGGGGTTCCACCAGATTTTAGCATGATCAGTGAACTTATTTTGGCTCTAGGTTGAGATACAGACACACAAATAGACAGACTTATTTCAAAAATAACTTTTTCGTGCTCAGGGGTCATTAAACGTCAACATCCGTCAAAATATGGATTTCAAAACGTTTTGACGATCACAATACTTTCTCTCAACAAAGTGTTGGAAGAAAGTAAAAAATACAAAACAACAATATATAAAGAAAGAATGTATCTAAATATAATAGGCCCGTGGCTATAACTTATTTTTATATATTTCTGTTTAGTTTTTAAAACCATTTCAAATCTGTTCTTCAACAGTTTGATCCTATAGCGCTGTGTCCGTATGAAAGTTATATTGACATTAATAATTTGTTTGAAATTATGTTTCTCGCCAATTCTCATACCCATAAACAGTTGTTGTTGTTTATTAAAATTTAGGAGCCTTTGACTACTAATAATAGGACCCAAACGAAAATTAATTATTTAATATATCGTCATAAACAAGGTCCCTTTTTGTTTGACAAGTTCATTTGATAGCTATTATACTTTTGCCGTTTTCCTGTTCCAAAACAAAAAGCAAAATTACTTCCTCAATTTGTCTGTGGATTAGATAGTGTCGTATGTTGATAATATGTTACCAGAAGTTTACTTAAGTCCTAGCAAATATAATAAAATATAATCTAAATAAAATAAAAACCCTTGTTCAGAGTAATTAAAGAGGATTTGAATAATATATATATATATATATGAATTTTAGCAAAACTATGCCTGAACATTGTTAGTGTAATACATAGAACCTCAGCTTCACCCTTTTAATGACCTTTAAAATATTCGTAGCTTGCTCGTGAGCTGATACATAACAAGATACAGAAGTACTCTTTCTACCACCAAGAGTGGAGCAAATTAGAAACACAGATTAGAATGACACCTCTTGAACAAGGATTACATCAATACTTACATATGAGGAGGAAAAACTGGCCAAACAAAGTGAAAGTCATGTTTTAACTCAACTGTTTGACATTCCGCCTGTCTGTGTGTTTGCTTCACGATTACTGCAAAAATTTTAGACCAATAAAACACAATTTGGCAGGGAGATTCTTTGCAAATGACTCAAACGACACATGTATATAACTTATTTTAACTTTGACGTATATTGCGAGACTGACGTCTTAAATCACGTGAACATAGGTTATTCTATATGAAACTAATTTACTATTGAGTAAAGTATTAATTTGTTTTCTGTCAAAACTTGATCACCAAAGGAAAATATCAGCTTCAAATCAAATGAGAAATTATATGAGATATTTCTACTTGAAATCCAAATAGAAGTCTTAAGACTTTAGTAACGATTAGCACACGAAGGGAGCGAGGTCTACTGTTCACAGAACTACTAGTAAGACTGTAGTAACGATAATAACACGGAGGGAGCTAGGTCTAGTGCTCACAGAACTACTAGTAAGACTGTAATAACGATAATAACATGGAGGGAGCTAGGTCTAGTGCTCACAGAACTACTAGTAAGACTGTAGTAACGATAATAACATGGAGGGAGGTCTACTGTTCACAGAACTACTAGTAAGACTGTAGTAACGATAATAACATGGAGGGAGGTCTACTGTTCACAGAACTACTAGTAAGACTGTAGTAACGATAATAACATGGAGGGAGCGAGGTCTACTGTTCACAGAACTACTAGTAAGGCTGTAGTAACGATAATAACATGGAGAGAGCGAGGTCTATTGTTCACAGAACTACTAATAAGACTGTAGTAACGATAATAACATGGAGGGAGCTAGGTTTACTGTTCACATAACTACTAGTAAGACTGGTAACGATAAGACATGGAGGGAGCTAGGTCTACTGCCCACAAAACTACAAGTAAGACTGTAGTAACGATAATAACACGGAGGGAGCGAGGTCTACTGCTCACAGAACTACTAGTAAGACTGTAGAAACTTTAAGAACATGGTGGTAGCGAGGTACACAGTTCACAGAACTTCTAGTATACATAACTAAAGGTCTCTAATGTTCAAACATAAATTATCTATAAATTTCGCATCTTATTTTTTCTCTACTTTTTTGGTGTTCGATTAAGACAGAATCGGTAGGCCGGGAATAAGAAATGTATAAGCATCTATAAAAACGTCACACGTTGAAGTAAGGAAACTGGTTTATTATAAAAGAGTCATAGCAGAACGTTTTAAGGGAGGGTAAAAGAAAAGAAGTGGTGTGAAGAGAAAGAAGGGTTAAGCTAGAGGTTCGGGAACCTATATTGGGTCTCCGCTCCAGGGACGACTGAGCACCGCCTAGCAAAGTGTGTGTGTGTGTGTGTCCGCCACAGATTCCGACTCCTAATTAAGACAAGGCTATGGGAAGTAAGGAGGGGTGCTGGGGGAAGGGAAAGGATATTGATCATGAAGCCAAAAAGAGGGGCGAGGGGAACGCAAAAAAAAGGTGGGGGTTGTAGCTGCACGAAGGAGAATGAAGGAAACCAGGGGAGTAATTTCCCCCGTAGAGGCACCCTCCTCTTCCTCAACCTCTATTCCTCCCTTCAACCAATACGCCATCATATGTACACTCCTAGGGTTTGCGACCGTTCCGTTTACACACTCGGCTAGAGGCTACTCTGGCGGATAATGCCTACAGGATATCCTAGACGTTCGCGGAGCTGTCTGTCATCCATTTTGGATTCCAAATAATTGAGTTTTGGTTGTCGAATGTGGATTAAATGGTGAGAATACAAACGTAGCTGATGTAGCGTGTATTCGGGGGCCGCACCGTTTTAAAAGCTCGTGTACTTTATTTTTAATCCGTGATTTGTCAAGCTGACATATATTGATACAAAGAAGTTCATTTTTTTTAATATGATGAACTATGCTAGATTTTATGAAAAGTTTATCAGAAATAAATTCTTGAGTTACTCTTAGCAATCGATCTTTAAAAATATAAGTAAAGACCAAAAATTTGTAATTTTATTTCCGTTACTTAGAGCAATCGTATTTTTTTTTCTCATATACTAAATCTTTAACAAAATAGAATGGCTTTAAAAATGATATACCAAACCTGGTTATGAAGCTGAGATGTATTGAAATTTTGTTGTGAAATGTATACTCCCTTGTAGTATAATAAATATACCTTGACAAAAGTTAAGTATGTGCGTCAGAAACAAACTAATGGAGGAGCTTGTCGGCAAAGGCGTGGATTTAAGAGTATTTAGAGCAGAGGTTCCTAAATTTTTTAGAGCGAGGAAACCTTTGCACCAGTCAAAATTCATGCTGGAGCCCTCATACATTTTTTGTACACTAATTTTGTTGACATTCAATAAGGACAATTAAATTTTACAAGTATAAATTATACTTATTGATTATATATTATTATTATTATTTGTAGACAAATGTGTGAAAAAGAGAAACATTAAGAGTTTTAAGAATAAAAGAGCATGTATGACTGGGTTATTGAGGTTGATGAAGCGAAGGGAGTATGCAAGGATAGGGAAGTGTGAAGATGAGGATGAATAATTTAGTACGGAGTTGTTGATTTCTAAACTAAATGCACAGCTATCTGGCCTACCCCGTAAGGGAGCGGCGTGAGTATAGTATGTATAGTATGTATAGTATGTATGTATGTATGTATGTATGTATGTATGTATGTATGTATGTATGTATGTATGTATGTATGTATGTATGTATGATGTGTATGTGTGTATGTAAAATTATAAAGCAAACGGAAAAATCACATGTTCTGGCTGCGCCTTTGGCAAATAACATTTATTCAAATTTGAAAAGATTGCCAACACTAATTAAAAATAAATAAATAATATTCTGATATCGCCTCACTCAGCCTGAGATAGCTATGGAGGAGCTCAGATTGAAAAACATTGATTTATATCATTAATGTTGTTTGTAAATTTTAACACCGATGACTAGTCAGTAAAGTCTTCAGCGTAAATACTTATTTAGTAAATCTTAAGATTAACTAATAAATTACTAAGATACACTGTAAATTTAAAGCTATTATTTATAATAAATAGACACATTGAAAAAAAAAACTAAGGTCAGAATAACTTTATTTTTGCTGTCCAAGTAATTTATATTTTGCTAAGTTTGTAAGTTAGGGATAAATAAGTTGGAATGTAGCGGGGAAATATACTCACATTTGCGTGGGGGGAGAGTGGAGAGCCCTCTAGAAAAGAACATACTCAGTACAGCCTGCTGGGATTCGAGGTCAAACCAGACTAGATGAGACTAACATCTGAACCATGTGATCATCAATGCGGGTAGAACAAGTACTAAAATGTTTCTATATTGTCAATAAGGTCGGATGATTATGATTTATTGGATCGAGTTTGAGCTCAATCGAACCGAGAACGAATATACATGTTCGATTTTTTCCTCCCGACAATGTGTCAGTAGGCGAGACAGGTTGAATGGACTCGGGGACAAAAGAATACAGTTGCTCCAATCGTTTGCAGCGCCATTTCAATGGGTCGTGGCGTTTCCCGCCAACAGCGGGTGGCAACTAGACAAGAAGAAACGCCTTAGTCTCACAGAGATGGATTTAAACCGCTGCTTAGCACTTGGCGGGTGGGGGAAAGCTTTGTCGAGAGTGGGAGGTAGAGAGGGGGAGAAGTGAATAAAGGGACCAATAGATGAAGATACAGTGACTAAGTAAGAGAAGGAGAGGGGTGGGACGTCGAGCGTGATGGATGACCGGTCTGTTGGTATCAGTCCGTAAGGCAGGTGCCTTAAGAGCCCGTCTCATGCCACGGATAGCACCTAATTTGGGTAGGCCCTACAGCTCAAACCAGACGTCCGAGGAGCCCGTCTCACCTCGCGGATAGCACCTAGCTCAGGTAGGTCATTCAGCCCAAACCAGACGTCTTAGGAGCTCGTCTCACCTCGCGGATAGCACATAGCTCAGGTAGGTCATTCAGCCCAAACCAGACGTCTTAGGAGCCCGTATCACCCCACAAATAACACTTAACTTAGGTAGGTCATTCAGCTCAAACCAGACGTCTTAAGCGCCAGTCTAAAACCGGGTAGCATCTAACTTAGGTAGGTAATAAATACAGTTCCAACCATATGTATTAAGAGCCCATCTCACCACCGTATAACACCTAATTTATGTAGGTAATACAGTTCGAAACAGACGTTTTAATAAGAGCCTGTCTCACTCCACCGATAACACCTAACTTATATAGGTAGTACATTTCGAACCAGACATCACATCGTGGTGCAGTTTATGTACTATACTTTAGAAAACTGTTAGATTCAAACTTGTGAAACCATCTAACCATGTTTTTAAAAAATAAAATAAAATTGAGAAATAATCTAAAATAATTAAACTATTAAATTGATCATACTTTTTCCGTTGTCAAAATGAAGAATATGGAAATCCCTACCTCAAAATTTGTCTAGTTCCATAATTATCCTGTATCTAATATTCTGATAATCGGCCCAGAGATGATACATTTTTAGGTGCAGGGGAAATGTTTTTACTCCTTCATGTTTAATTTCACGGGAAATGTTGTTACTAATTCATGTTGAAATGCATGGGAAATGCCATTCCTTCTTGTTGAGTTGCACAGGAAATGTTGTTACTGCTTCATGTGGAGATGCAAGGGAATTGTAGTTACTCCTTCGTGTTGAACTGCAATGGAAATGTTGCTACTGATTGATGTTGGGTTGCACGGGTAATGTTGCTACTCCTTCATGTTGAGTTGCAAGGAAAATGTTTTTACTCCTTCATGTTGAGCTGCACGGGAAATGTTGTTACTTCTTCATGTTGAGTTTCACTGGAAAGGTTGTTAGTCCTTCATGTTGAACTGCAAGGGCAATTTTGCTGCTAGTCCTTCATGTTGAGTTTCACTGTAAATGTTGTTACTCCTTCATGTTGAGTTGCACGTGAAATGTTGTTACTCCTTCATGTTGAGTTGCACGCAAAATGTTGCTACTCCTTCATGTTGAGTTGAGCGGGAAATACTCGAAGAGACCTGAGCTTCTTTGCACCCAGAAAACTGTGAGGGAGCCGTCGAAAGCAAACACTTGCATGGAGATTGAGATGGAGGGTGTGAGTGAGGGGAGAACTGGGGAGGAGAGTAAAAGAGGAGAAAGTGGCAGATGAAGGAAGAAGAGAAGGGTTAGATCTCGGCCAGACTTTTAATTACCGCCGATCTCCGCAGAAGTGAGGTGAATGTAAATAACACTCTCCTCACCACGGTGGGCCTTACTACACCACATATAAACCTCCCCCTTGAACCTTCCACTCTTGACAGAAACAGCCTGATTAGAGGAGAGGTTCATCAACACAACGGACTAGCCCTCATCAAGACTTACTATCCTTACGGGCTATCTTCATTCAACTACATAAGTAAATCAGGGACAAAGGAGAATGCAGTTTAGAGAACACGCATCTGAATTTACTTGTGGGAGGAGTGGCAAACCGTCTAGGGAATAACCCTTGTTCAGTCAACCGAGCCTGGATTCGAGCTCCGAACCCCAGTCACCGACCAACCAGAGTAGATGACCATACCCCCTTCAGTGGTCACATGGTCTAAGGCAGGGTGGTCCAGCGTTTTTCATAACAAGGACCAAACTTGATAATTAGTTTGCACCGCGAGCTGAAGGTATATTTAATAACCTCGTCAACTTAATAATAAGCCTACAAACAAGACTTAATAAACAATTAATTTCAATACTTATATTATATAATTGTATTTCTTGTTGGTAGAACCTTTCAAATTTTAGTTCCAAATTTTCTTTATTAATTTTCCAAAAATGTATTATGAAATAAGCACTCAACACAAAACAACTTAGCGTTATAAATATATATTTATACATATTTTTACTAATAAAATAAATGCATTATAAAATGTGACCATGACCCTTTTAAATAAATATTTATATTTGAATCATTAGCTATTTCACATATGACACCGAGTTTTTCCCATTAAATTTTCTCCAGAATACTATGATGGCCACATTTTCAGTCAGCGCGGGCCGCCAGTTGGATCACACTGTTCTAATACGTCACTCTCGCATTAGGCTGGCCTACCGATGACGGAGAGATATCAGGGTTAAAATCCTGCTCGGGTGTTTTTTTCCTATATGGCTTTCCACTCTATCTCCACGCAAATGCAGGTACACTTCCTCAAAATTCAACCTTTCTCATTCTTAACAAATTAGCATAATTAGTATATATGTGAATAGCTCTAACGGGTGGTAAGACGCGCTGTTAAAAAATAAGTTAATCCTGAAGTTTAGTCCATGTGTTTACAGATATTGCTCACATAATATCAACATGGACCAAAAATATTGTTGAGTTTATTTTCCAAGGCGTTGAGAGACTACAAAATGAAAAGTTATAATATCATGACTGATCATTTTCGGAACAAGGGAAGTGACCTTGACCAGAGAGTTACTTCAAGCCATACACATGGGGTGTGTTCCCTACGACTCTTACCTTGGCGAATGCTGTTGCACTTGTTTATCCAATTTATTTTTTCTCCATTTTTAGTTCGACCAAATAGTGTCAAGTCACTGCCAGTCAGTTTTTAGTTAATTAAAGATGGGCTGGAGCTATTCGAACATTAGGATTGACACACCTTCATTAGTGATCAATGTAAATAAAGGTGTAAATCTTGTCTTGTCTGGTTCCATCGGTAACGGGGTGGTTGAAGTTATAATAACAGCCGAGTGCGCCTGTTTTTTTAAATTTTAAATAGTTTACAACTCTAACTCCACGCCAAATGTTGTTACACTTCCTTTAAATTCTACGTTCCTCAGTACTACCGCAATAAGTGTAAAAATAAGGACAGACCGGCCGGACGGGTAGTAAGACGTGGTGCATACTCTTTTATGTCGCGTCTTTCTACCCGTTCAGGCAAACCACATTTTTAAAGTAATTGGGATAAAGATGAGAAAGGTAGAATTTAGAGAAGATGTACCAAAACTTGCGTGGAGGGAGAGTAGGAAAATAATTTAGTAAAAAAACACCCTTGGTACACCTAAACGGGATTCAAACCCCAACTTATCCCTCACCAAAAAACCGGACTGGATGAACTTTATATTTAGTCCGCGTGTGCGCGTTATATAATTAAATAATATAATTATATATATATAGGTGACCTTAAATATATCGGTAGTATCTATCAAATAAATGGTCCCATCTTCGATTCCCATCAAGAACAATTAATTTGTCATTGGTAAAATGTGGGTTTCCCCTTCCACAGTGATGCATTGACGGTCGGGGGGCTGGGTGTTGTGTCTCTTCTAGATTTAGGTTAGTTTATAAGTCATGTGTTAATCATATTAAGTTGGTTCAGAAAAAGCATGTTTTTTTTAGCACTGCGTCTTACCACCCATTCACGTTATACACGTATGTACTTATGACGCTAATCTGTTATGAGGTTGAATTTAGAGGAGGTGTATTCTCATTTGCGTGGAGGGAGAGTTGAAAACCATTTAGGGAAAACCACCTGCAATACATACGATCGTGATTTGAATCCTGATCTCTCCATCATCGACAGTCCCAGGCTAATGTGAGAGTGACGCCTTATACCATGCAGCCACCGAAGAAGGTAGAGTGCATGTTAAATACCTCGAACAATAATTTAAAATAAATAAATGGTACAGTGCACCACACAGACTTTATCTTTCTTTTATCTTAAAACAAAGACACTGACTAAAAACTGGTAAGATTTGTGAAACGAAATGATATTCATTATTCCAGATAAATTCCACCAAAGAAAAGAAACATTGTTAAAAGAGGAACATCTTTGTCCACCAAAGATCATAATAATCAATTTCAATTTTCAAAGACCTACCTTATATATAATTATTTGCTTATAGCTCAGAAACTATTAGCTATAAAAATATATTTTTAATTAAATATTTTTAATTTTAGTAATACTAATCTCAAAAGTGACGTTATTTCTTATCTTAAATAGTTGCGAAGATATGATCAAAATTGGAAATTTCTCTAAACGTTAAGTATTCTTAAAGACATTATAACGAGAAAACGAGAGCTGTCATTTTACCCGCTTCGGGGGCCGCATGTTTTAGGGCACTACTCTTGTAGTAAACAAGACTGTCGATGACTGGGAGATCAAGGTTTGAATCTCGGTCGGGTGTACTGAGGTTAGTTTTTCCAAAATGGTTTTCCACTCTCTCTCTCTCCAGGGCAAATGCGGGTACACTTACTTGAATAAAACCTTCCATTTCTATTAAACCATTAGCCTAATCAGTACATAAGCGTATAACTCGAACGGGTAGTAAGATGTGGTGCTAAAATAACGGCCATTTTGTTTGCAATATTAAACAATTTCTAGCTAAAAATATAATAAAAATTGTTAAAGCATATTTCTAAAAAAATCGGTTCTTTCTCTTTTTGCCTTTCAGTAAACTACCCTTAATTTTAGGGTTGGATGTATAAATTCAAAAAAAATGCTTGGGTGAAACCTTATGAAAACCCTAGACCAAGTTTTATCCCGATCGGTAAAATTATTTCACCTCCATGCCGAGATTCAAACACACATACGGCATAACACAAACAACAGTTTGATAGGATAGTTAAACGTCGACATTTATCAAAATTTCAAGTTCGATGGTTTTGACAATTACAATACTTCTCTCTCCGAAGGGTATAGAATAATTAAAAACATATATTCACTTGTTCATGTGAGGGATTCTCACAAATTTGTATTTCATTATCTTGCAATACACCTCTGCCATAATTTTATTGGCCTTAGCTATAAGCCCACCCGCCGCTTTTACCAAACCCCCTTAAACTCGGACCATCAATTACATTTCCCCACCCGCCACCTCCCTCTGAACGAAAGCTCCTAATTCGAAATCCCAACCTATCTTTCCCCAACTGAATTAAGAGAAAAGAAAACACCTCCACATTCCCATTCGTCCCGTCTCTCAATCTCTTGTTGAACATTCAAATAAAAGGTGTTACGCCTTAATATTTGCTTTATTCGTAAAACCTTGTCTATTTAGTTAAGAGGGAAGAATGATAAAGACCACCACCCCCATTTTTTTTTGTATAAACTTCCTCCTCTTCACACCAATCCTTTATTTCTATTTTTTTTCCCCCCCTCTCTTCCTAAGCCAAGTGTCAAGTGTTTGTGTACTTGACACCCTTTTGAATCAGATTCACCCTTAACACGCGAGCGTCTCTTTATACGTTTGAAGGGGTGGAGTATAAAAAAAAATCTTGAAAAGAAAGAAAAAAAAAGGGAAGAGAACAGCAATGAATCGCGTTAGGATGAGACGAGAGAGAGAGGAAAAAAAATCAAGTCCTCAACAACAAAAAATCTCAAGAGGATTTTTGTGTGTGTAGGTGTGTGAAGATGAGTTTTGTAGGAGTGGATTTTTTTTTTGAAAAAGAGTATTACTAAGGAGACTCCCCTTTCTTTTTTTACTTGTTTTTATGTGTTAATCTTTCACCGTTTACTAACTGAGGTAATCAAGTCGTGACCCTCAACAGGTAGAGTGAAGCCGATGTTGAAATTTGGTGGCAAAAGGAGCTTGCAAAGCTTTGTTTAATTTAGCTACTCACAAAGGAACGATCTTAAGTTGGGATGAAAAGATAACTAAAGTTAAGGTGAGTACTTTAGAAGTTTTTATGGCCAAACAATTTTTTTTGCAGAAAATATAAAGAATATTGCTTCAGTATATACGTTTAGTTTAATTTTTCACACATTGCAATATCAATAATTTTTGAATAGTTATTATGAGAACTTTGGCATTTGATAACAAATCGTTTTTAATGGGAGAGGAAAAGTTATCTTCAAATTCCACGCTGTCTATGATAGATATTCAAGAACGGTTATTATTGATATGTGCAGAAAATTAAACTAAAATGGATCTAGTGAAGCAATATTAGTTTAGCTATTGTGTCAAAAACAAATTAGATTTTTGTTAAATAAAACCAAAATTAACAACAGTAGCTCGTGTTCCCTCCAATCCCAATTTCTTATGACAGTAAAAAATTCCGGTAGAAATAAATAAAATATTGCTTCAGTAGATATTGTTCAGATGTTCATATTATATTTCTACGCAGAGAAATTGAATATTTGTCATGAGCATCAGTGATTTTGAAAGTGACCTTTTCTCTTAATTTAAAATGTTTCTTACCAAATGCCTCTACGCCCATTAAATATATCCAAGAACTGTTCGAGGTAACTATGTGTAGAAAATTAACTTTTATTTTATAACCGCGTCTCACTACCTGTTCTGGCTGTACAACAAATTCAAATTAATTTAATGGAGAAATCTTAATTTATTTTGGACAAAAATATTTTTTAAATATAAAAACTACAAAAATACCGTCCTCAAGTCGCGTTTCCTTCCATCTAACCTTTAGTAGGGAAGGTTTTAAAAATAATAACCAATTTCTAGTATCCCACTTTCACGGGAGATATTTTCGAGCTTACGGATATTTACACTAAGCAGTGTTTTTCAAAGTGTGTTCCGCGTCGGTCCATCAAGTGGTCCGCAGGATCCTACGAAGTTTCGTGATAAAATTAATTAAAGAATATTGATCAGATATAATACATAAATTTGAAATGCAAAAAGATTAAATATGAAATATCTATTCTATATTATTTTTATTTTCTTGATAAACACAAGTCAAATAGAAAAGAAAAACTTTACCAACCTTAAGTTAAAAAATGTTACAATTATTTATACAAAAAAATGAGGTTTAAAATGTTAAACATTATCAAAAATGATTACGTACTGATCTAATATTTCTTTCAACATTTCATTTAATAAATACATTTTTTCTTGTATTTATAGTCGCAAAATTGAATTCCCTAAAAATAATGTTTGTCCAACTTGACTTTGAAAAAACACCCACTCACCCCAACCCCCTTCTACCAGGGCCCCGGTGGTCCTCTAGTGTGCATATATTCCATTTAGTGGTGCCCAAGTACCAAAACTTTGAAAAACACTGCACTAATAAAATAGTGGGAATAGTAGATAATTAGAAAAAAAACTTTGGCCCACCCAGTCGTGATTCTAACCCCGACCTCCACATCACTATAAAACCAGATTTAAACCATGTTCCCACCAGTGTGTGGTCATAAGTAATGTATCGATGTGGTTTAATTTAGCATTCAATGAATAATGGTGAATGCTTAGTTCTTCCCTGTTATTACTTTGTGTCTATGACTGGCCAAAGAAGACTGACTTATCCCCCCCCCCTCCTTGTTCTATGTGTACCACCTGTGTTCTTCCCCTCCGTTTTTTTACCACCGTCTTCTTCCCATCAAGTCCCGTCTCAAATTTTTTTTATACTCTCCGTGTTTTTTTTGGTACCTAGCTTTAATTAAATCTCTCCCCGCGAGCCTCCACCCTCTACCCCCTTCTATCTTCTCATGCCAACCCTCCCCATCACTGGTACAAGAAGGAAGTGACGTCATACCGCTTCTGCGGTCCCTGATATGAAAATTACCCGGGTGATGCGTCAAGTTCTCAGTTTACGCCGCTACATTCCGTGTGGCGCTGTCGTCTCGTATGGCGGGAGATAAAGTAGACGGCATCTGAGCATCCCTTGAAAAAACGCGTTTCTGCGCATGTGCAGATTTATAACAAGGAATAAAACTAGATTCTATACTAAAGTTTGTGTTGATTATCATAGCTTGGCCCGAACTAACTACGGCCCAATTTCTATAGGATCTGACGGCTAGAAAAGCTACTTTTTACCCTTACGCTCATGTGAATAAACACACTACTATTTATGCCTGGACAGCATTGACCTGTGTTTAAAAAATATAGTTTTCTTGTTTCCTATTCTAAATAGACATATTCGCTTCCATGTTTTTTTTTAAATCTACATCCTGGCAGGAAGATTCTTACTGGTCGTTTTGGTGAATAAACCAAATAGCCTGAGTTGTAGGTGATTAAAAAAATACGTTTATAAATAAAACTACTTCAAGATAAGAAAGCTAATTTGGTAATGGTATAAGACACTTTTAGGAATTATTTAAGAAGTTATTGTTTTTATGCTATATTTTTAAAACTAGTTGAATAATACGTAAATATATTAACATGGAAATCCCATCTCGACTTTCTGTCACAGGTAGGCGCATGCGCAAATATTAATTTTTCAGAGGATTTGCAGAGCTCATCTAAAGTAATCAATCTAGGTCACCCATTTCTTCAAGTATTTCAGCTTCTTAAACTTTCTAGTGGCCCTCAATATTATACCAGCCGGACTACTGACATTATTTGTATTCATAAAGTGAAAGGATAAATATGCTGAATTGATTTTAAAAGTTATTGTGGATCTAACCTAATAAATAAAACATCACGGTACGAATAGAAGAACAGTTGTCATTTTAAAAGTGATTTTAACTAAATAAAAGCATTTGTATTCTCAAATCAGTGTATTCCAATTTGACCAGATTCAATTTTTAATGTGAACAAATTTTCTTGAAATAAACGTATACATCTATGGAAAATAATTGTTAAATGTGAGCTTAAAAAAATAAAATCAATTTTATATTGTATCTTACCGAGCCTCTTGCATATATTAAATCAACAATAAGTTTTATATTTGGTAATGTAAAATTATAAGTCAATTAAAATAGATATCTTTGAAAAGATATTTCGGTTCAACAAGATTGCTGTTTGAGAGCTCCCCCTAGCTTACAGAGTGAGTAAAATGAAGCTCTGGAAATGTCCTCCTACATCCGGCATTCGTCTTGCTTTGTTTTATCATTTCAACACTTTGCAGCAGTGTTGACAACTGTCAGACCAAGTCTGCCAACCTAACAAAGAGATGGCGGACACTGTTAGACGTCTGTCTCTTGGTGGAATTGTATCATTGTCAGGTGATACTCCTGCGTTACGTCAAGGGTTGGCTGTGTACGGTAGAGAGCAAAACTTGACTGAATGATTTATAGGCAGCGTAAGATGAACAATTGGAGAGGGAATCAAAGACGCTTTTCATCTAACAATTCCTAGATTTATATAGATGTCATGAAGAGCCAAAATTAGTTAATAATTTATAAATGATCCTATTAGAGTAGGAATTTAAAACTAATTCAACCCAAGTAAAAAATTAAGGATTTTAATATCGCATTATATATTAACGAAATAATTATTTTGTAAAATAGATCTAATATTGTGGAACAATTAATCCTAGTATTTTCCTAGGAATACAACTCTTAAATATTTAGGTATCATTACACTAATATTAGTAGTATATTGTGTATTTTTCTTGACTTATGTTAGTATATAAAGTAGTGGATACAGTCGAATATATTATAATTTAACCAAATATAGTAGGAATTAAAAGTAACTTATGTATTATATACGTGTGTGTTGGTTTAAATAAAATATCGACCAGAAGTAAAGCAGCTACGTGTGTTGATACAGTTATAAATATCTGAATACCAGATAGAAGTTTCGCGGAAATTGGCCTATTAGCTTATTATTATCTACAATAACTTCTATAATAGAAGTCAGTTTAATCAAATCAAGTATAAATATTTTTGTGAAACTTAAATTTTAGGTTAGACACTCAAGTTAGATAGTTTGGGTTTTAATTTATTATTTAGTTTTCCAGTGTATTTGATTATCATATTTTATATAAATGTATAAATACCAAGCATGAAAAAAATTAACCATAAGAGAAGTGTCACAAGAAATTGATGCTATTTGATTGATTTAGATTTTGACCTAAGATCCTGTAAATTAGTGATATTTAACTAAAATTACATCCACATTTTTATGGTGGAGTCAACTTTTATGTTGAAAGCATTAATGAGACTCGATTTTTTTATGTTTATATTTTTGTATTAATGCATTTTATATATAAATAATAGTTATAAATGTAATATAATTTATGAATCAATAGACATATATTTTCATAAGAGACGCTTGCATAACTTAACGGCATTCAGAGAAACTCATTTTTCGCAATTGAAAACTTGCTAAAGTTCATCTTAAGTTAAAATCTTACAATTTATTAGTTAAAAAAAGGGGTTTTGTTTACTATATGAAAGAGTAAAAGAAGCAATACTTTATGTGAAAATGTATCCAAAGTTAAATAGTTTCCGCTCCGTTTTGAATATGTCCTTGTTCGGATTGTGCTTTCTGTCCAATTTTCCCCTTCATAGAGGAAAAAAAAAAAAAGTCAATGAAACTCCAGCAGCGTTTTGTTTTCATTTATCAAAAGCTAAAAGTTATGAACTTCTCAGCGTGGGAGTTTATGCCCTCAAAATCCCTTCCCGCATTTGATTAGTTCACTTGAAAAGACATTCACTTATTCGGTGAAGTGAAACGTGAGTTTAGAGGTAGGTTGGTTGGTTTGAGTAAAGTTCATCAAGTGATTTGTATGGGGGAAATATTGGTTGGCTTCATCTAGAAAACCTCTCCCCCCCCCCCTCCAGGTCACCGGAACAAGAAAGACTGGTAACGGTCAGTAACACCTGTACAGCTTCCGGTTGAGTTTCTGGAGGGAGACTTGATTCAAGGCCGCACTTTGTATCAGCACGGGGAAGGGGGAAGGCTACATTACAGAACGTTACAGGACGGAAACCAAAATAATAACATAGACTTTACAATTAGGGATTTAAGGTTGTATGGAAAGGCGAGTGAGCTAGGCCAGTATTGTTTATAGTTTTTATAGCAAACAAAAAAGTTGTTTGGGAAAAAATTAACAAAATTGGGCTTAAGTAGATGCGTTTAGTTTAATTTTCTATATATTAAGTGACTGAGCAAATCGAGGTTCGGTTTTAATCTGAGCGTTAATTGGCATTTCGTCTGTCTTTTTTCCCGGATATTTGTTACGCGATAGTTGTTAAATCGTTGGCCCATTTTAACGAAAATTGTTGGGGACATTCTTCGAGCCCAGGCCAAACGATGCATGTACTGTACATAGTTTTTCAATATAGTTATAAGTTTAAATACTGTGGTCACTCAAAAGGTTCTACGTTTAAATTGCTCATCTCAAGGGGTGAATTTACAATTCTAGGCAATCGATTGAGTATCAAGGAAATATATTTTTTGTAATTTTTTACATATATAATGAGTTTGACGTCTTAAACCATGCGAAGAAAGATTATTCTTTCTAAATATAATGTAATATTTACTACAGCAGAGGTTCCCAATTTTTTTTGCCACGGAACCCTAATTGATCATACTTTTTTTGGCGGAACCCCATTTTGATAATAACAAAAGTGATTGTACCTTGTAGTGTAGTTTGAATATTTTCATGTTTGACATGAAAAGAAAGAATAATTATAAATAAAAAATAATTATTATAAGTATTATAAAACATTTATCGTACAAAAAAAAGTAACTATTTAATGTGAAGAATGAAATTTTTTCACATATTTACTTATAATAGCACTAAAATTAGGCTTAATGTCTGACAATTGAACGCAAAGATCTGAACTCGGAACCCCGTTGACCCTTCCACGGAACCCCAGGGTTCCGCGGAACACCTTTTGGGAAACGCTGTACTACAGTATTAATTTATTTTCTGTCTGACTTGTAGAACGCAAATATCTAAAATTCGACGAACACGTATCTCTTCGATTTTGACAAATAACACTCATGTCCAATTTAGAGTTTCTAACTAAAGCATATTCGAAAAAATTCTATATTTTCAAACCAACTTTCGCCACTTGAGGGGTTGACTATCCAAAAATTCGTTTTTAGTGGGCGTCTACATCATTAAGGGAAAACATCCCTAAAATTTCTAAGTTCCTTGGTTCAGCGGTTTTCCTGTGCGCTAATGAGTCAATGAGGTCTCTTTAAGTGTATATATACATTTATATGTATATATAGAGAGTAAATATAATATAGCCATATTTTGATAAATAAAATCATCCATAAAATTATGTAAGTAACGACACTAAATATAGATGTTTAAACGTGTTATCGTAAAACTGACAGGTCAAGCTAGTATCTCAACATTTAATTTAATTATATTTGTGGCATGTGCATATTAATTGGTAATGTGCGTAACAAAACCGAATTAAAACAAATGGGGGAGGGGAATTGTATTTAGATGATTTTTTTATCGATGAATATTTGTTAAAAGTCCAAGCCAAAATTATTTTAAAGATTTTTTTAACCACGTCTTACTAACAGTCAAGGCAGCCCGCATTCAAATGCACTAATAAATTATGGATAGTAATTTGTTTTTAATTCAAAGAGAACGTATCAGCGTCTGCCTAGAAGGAGAGTAGGAAACCATTGAGTTAAACAAGACAAAAATCCTCAGTGAATCTAGCCGGACCTAAAATCCTGACCTCATAAACACTGGCAAACTAAACCACACGAAATTGGCGCCTCAATACGCGTGTCAATCGTTGCTGGTAGCTATTTTCATACCCGCTTCGATGGTCACATAGTGCTAGGCGTCATTCATGCAATATACTATACTGGCGATAATGGGGAGATCGGGGTTTGAATCCGGGTTGGGTGTACTGAGGGTGGTTTCCCCTAAAGTATTCTCTACTCTACCTCCATGCAAATGCGGTTACACTTCCCTTAAATTAAAACTTATACATTCCTAGCATATAGACGTAATTATTATATAAGCGTATAACCCGGACGAGTTGAAAGACGCGGTGAAAAAACAAAACCCCTGTTAAATCTTTAAAAATTATAATTTCTCAACATTTTAACTAACAGCCCCGCGTTGAACATCTTCAAGACAAAGTTTATAAACGTTGGTATCACTGAACACTGAAAGTTTCAAGTGATGCAACCGAAGACCATGGACGAAAATGTGTTTTTTAAGAGACTCAGCATCACTTCCCCCTCCCCCTTATCCCCTTGTTTAAACAAAATAAGCATTCCTTTACTTCGAGTTCACTTTCTTCCCGAGTCCTTTTAACTTAGCTAATTAATAAACAAACATACATTGAACGTTTGGTACACACGGGAAAGTGTGTACATTTAAAGAAAATAGAAGAGAGATGGGTTTATTTAGGAGTACAAGAAAGGAGGTGGGGATGGGAACTTTGTCATTCTATCGTCACATAATAACTAATAATTTATTTGTGTGGGCTGTAAGTGAATGCCCACAGGCTAAACTCAAACACAAAGTTGAATATAGTGGAGAAGGGTAGTTCGGTGGGTAGAAGGGGAGGGAGGGTATATACCGAGCGGAGAGCAAGGCTTCCACTTGGAAGGAAAAAGATTCGCTTCGTTCTTGGTATCAGACTGGAAACTCTCGAATCTCCGTGGCCGGTCGGGGACGCCTGGAAACTTTTCTTTGTTGCATGGAGGGAAACTAATTACTGGCTCACCTTTTGTTTGTTGATTGGGCGCGCGCGCCCCAGCGACGAACAAAACCTTGTTCAAGTTTTACGAGTATGCAAAAGCTAAGGTTATGGTTTTGTGTTCGGCGGTTCATTTGATAAAACTCGACTGAAGAAACGTGATTGGATTATTTCTGGTGGTTGTTTGAGTATTAATTGGCAAATTGGTGGTCATTCATTTTTATAACCCGCTTCGGTTAGGCACGTGGAATATACCTCAAGCTCGTATAGCCTTGTTTACCTTTGACGGGGTGGGGGGATGAGAGAGGGGAGGGGTTAGATTTCCAGGTAGGTGACCATAGTTCTTTTTATAAATATTTTTACCACCTTTTCTTCCCCCAAATGCTGGAAGCATTGATAACTTTTATAAATATTTTTACCATTTTCTCTTCACCCAATTGCGAGAACATTTTTCCAATGGCTTTTATAGATATTTTTACCACTCAATCTTCACCCAAATGCAGAAACCTTTTTCATAATTTCTACCTCTCTCCTCCTGACATCATTAGTGTAATTACGTGCATATATCCCAGACGATTAATAAGACACGGTGAAATAAAACAACAAAAAACTACTTGTTTTTTGGGGGAATATTTTCCATACATAAAAACCCCAAAGTGTATTTATTTTTTAAATTAATTTTTACCATTTAACTGTTCTAAATGGCGTCATGCATGATTGTGTGTGTTGACCTCTGGTGCGGATATTGGATAAAGTTTATCCTTGTGTTGCTGTTTATATAGATGTAATTTGAAACACATATTTATTTCACTATTTTTATGATGTCAACATTAAATATATAGGCATAATCAATGTTTAAAACTCAGTCCAGAAATCACTGAGAATATGTTATGGTAAAATATAATATTTATAGATTATTAGAGCTATTTTTAATAATAATATTAAAATAAAAGCATAATTATTTAGGTACAAAGAATGTTTACTTTAAGAAGTGAATGTGAAAAAATTCCCGTAACATATTTTATTTTATCTAGATATAATCTAAAAATAGCCGCCATGATTAAAAATTCAGTTATTTTTCTCTACTGTATATTTTTTTACTCGTAGAATTATAAACTAATGTACTACTACTTAATATTAATTAATATATATTTTTCATTAAAAACAATAAATACAAGGCAAATAGTTTTAATTAAAAATATACATTAATAAATATCAAATAGTAAATAATTTGTTTATAATTATTTCTTGAGTCAAAAAATGTAAAACAAATATGAATAACTGAATTTTTAAGAAGCATGGCTATTTTAATATATTACAGTACTAAATATATATATATATTTGTGCTTGACGAAATCACCAAAATATACATCGTATACACTTTATTATCCAAACCATAATATAAACTATAGTTCATTCAAAATTATTTTAAGGCACTGATTATTATTAGGTATAAAATATACCCACGTACTCGTGTTTAATGCAAGTGGTTTTTAACGCTTTATACAAGTAATAAGGGTAATTAAACACGTATATTCCAACTGATTAGCTTTGCCCTCCAGAAAAATATCACTTTCAAGAGAGGAAAAGTCCACAGTAATATTTTCCGGAACATATTTAACTATCTCTGTGTAACAAGGTAATACTCCAGGGCTGGAAGTGAGTGTAAAATGGTTAGTTGATATTAAACAAACATTCGGGGACAGCGGCGGCAAAACCAGCAAAAGGGCAAAAGCAAAGTAGGAAGGGACAAGGGGAAGGTTAGGGGTGGGGAAGCAGTAGATAGCCGAGCAAAGAGGACCGTGGCTATCTGAGCATCAATACAGAAGTTGTTAACATTGTGGGAGTCAAGCCCTTCTTCTCCCCTCCACCTCCGTTGGTTGTTTGCAAAGCGGGATAAGGGGTGGTAAGATGGGCTGGAAGAGGGGTAGAGGGAAGGGACCACTCGGAAAACAAAAGAACGAGAAAGATATCTAGCGACATAGTGGGAGAAGAAAGAAGTAACAAAAAAATTGAGCTAGAAAAAAAAAAAAAAAGAACGTGAAAAGATGAGGTTTTTATTCATCCTGAAGAAAGTGAAAATGATGTAATAAAGTTAAGTGAGTGTTTTTATTTGAAGGAAACGTGAAGTTTATTTGTTGGGAGATTTGTCTGTTTGGGGTTAATTTGGTTTGTAGTTTTTTGCCATGAGGTATTTTGTGAAGATTATGAGTCATCAAACAGAAGGTTTGTTTGATGCGCTTCCCATTCTTCCGGAACTGGGCATGTATTTAGCCCTTCAGCCGGTTGGTGCTATCTGCACCATCAGGTAGACAGAACGTGCACTAGGGAATTCACAAAGTGCGGTGGTTTACCAGTTACTTTCCGCACTGAAATTCTACGGTTGAGCGAGAAAGAGCTTACAAATTTTATCTGAAAGGTATTTTCACATACTTTTCAGGGTTATTTTACGTGCCATAATCGACATGGGTCCCACGGCTTTACTTTTCCTTCGGAGGAAGTTTTGCTATGGATTTTTATCGCTCAAGAAAAATCCGTCAACGTCAGCTGGGTATGAACACCCGAAATACACCTGAAACCCGTTTGTTCAATTTAGAGTTTATCTAGAACACCCTTTCGACTAAAAACACTATCCATATTTTAACTAGTTCGGATTACAATCTGTCCATATACAGTAAAATAACACCATATTACTTGATTAAATAAAAACAAATTAAATCCAAATTTTAAAATTACTGTTTCTACGTACACATGTTTGTGCACAGGGGCTAATATTCCGGTAGATATCAAACAATGCTCATAACATACAGACAGACAGGCAAACAAACAAATTCTTAGTTTTATTATTATAATTAGACTATTTATCTGAATAAAGATTTTGATATTTTGGGTATTTACACTATCTTATTAACAAAAGTAATACATAATTACATATTACCCATTATTGTATGTTATATTAAAAGTAGCAATTTAAACCTATTTAAATATCTGAATTAAAATATTATGTTATCTATACTTATATTAAAACAACTAGCTTTACTTTCAAGTAAATAATGTATGTTGTGAGATTAAAGAATAAAAATAAAATCGTAAACAAATGAAAATGTTTACTTGATTATAATTCGGCCAATATTAAGCGTATTAGCATTTAAAATTGTTTTATTTTAGTGAACTTGGCTATCTTAATCACAGGATAACCTCAACCGATACTCAAACAAAATACTTTTATGAGTTAAAAAAATACTTGGCACTCCCCTACGTTAAGAACAAAATAAACTAGATTTATATTCTATTAATTTATGTAAGCGTATTTTTTGTTACTATTTTTTCCCCCATTCCTTTTTTTAAAAGCGTTTACTCAATTAGGTCCTACTTCCTTCTCACTATCAGTATTTGGAAAGTACCCCTTTCCCCCCCCACCCAATTCCAAGTTCCACCAACCCAGAAGCCCTCTGATTTTATCCAAGTGAATTATCACTCGTAACACTTTTACAACCTATCAGGGACCAATAAAAGGGACTTTAAGAGCCCTTTGATAAGTGCTTCCATCATCATACCACCACAAAATCCCCCATCCCTCTTCCTCTACAAAACTTTAACGTATCACAAGTCTTCATTGTGAAATCGCTACACAGAATCTTTCTTCTTGCTCATTTTCCCGTTCTCCCGTTTTGTTTCAAATCGCTAAGGGTTGGTAGCCCTGACTAAGAAAGCGTCATGCCAGATAAAAACATTCCCATTCGTCTAACAACAGTATTACATTTTCTTTTCTATAGACCCTTTCCTCTTTTTTTTTCCCATCCCCCTTTCCCTTCACCCTTAACCATCTCCTAACCATTACAACCAGCTTCCGCTTTGTTGCTTTTATTCCATTACAGTTTTTTTTATACATGCCTATGTCTTGTAATGGGGGCTTTGTGACTTGAATTTCCGTGTTGAAGAAGAGCCGTGGTTTTATCTGCTTGTAAGTATATTTGTCGGCGAGCTCTTTGTAGAAAAATTTATTTTATGGCTGGTATAATCAAAATGGTAACTATAACATAAATATTTTATAATGGTTGGGCCTTCCCTCACCTCTGACAAGACGTGTATTAATCACAACTTTTGAATGTGTGGAATGCCCTGCCTCTACCGTGGTTCGGATCCCACGTTAAACTGTAGGTCCTTCATTTCATCTCGCAATCACCCTACCATTACACAGTAGCGTAAGTGCGTATAACACGAACGGGTAGTAAGACGCGGTGCTAATAATAATAACAATAATAATACAATGGTTGGAAGTTTATCTATTAGGGAGTTTTACTTTATCGTGGCCCCTTTGAGAGAGAAAGTATTGTGATCTCAAAAAATCGAATTCGAAATTTTGATGGATGTAGACGTTTCATGACCCCATGAACCCGAAAAAAGTGGTTTTTGCAATGTCGTATGTCTATCTGTTACTAGGTCTAGAGCCGGAACCATTTTACAGACCAGGTTAAAACTTGGTGCCAATGGTTTACATAAGGTTTCCTCGAGAAGTTTTTGGAATTAGATATCTAACCCTAAAATTTAGGGCAGTTTACTGAAACTCAAAAAGAGATAAAATCAAGTTTCTCAAAATCTACTCTAAATATTTTAAATACATTTTGTATTTAGGCAATGTTTAACATTACAAACACAACAGTAATCCTCATTTCCCCATGAAAACGACTTTAAAGTTACTTTACATAAGCGGAAACCTCTAATTTTGATTATTTGAATATTTGAGATAAGTAAGATGTAGTATTATTAAAACTCAAGATATTTAATTTGAAATATGTTTTTATAAAACCAATAGTTCCGAGCTATAAGCACTTTAAAAAAAAATCAAGGTACCTTGAAATGATTTTGAATGGATTTTTAAGCTCTTTGGTGGACAGAGATGTTTCTCTTTTCTCACTCTTACTATTATAGTGTATATTATTTAATTTATGTTCATTGGTGGAATGTGATGCTCTCTTTTTCCATAATGTTTCAACAACAATGTATATTATTTCGTTTCACAAATATTACAAGTTTTAGGTAAATATCTTCATTTTTAGATAAAGAAGAGATAAAGTATATTCGGTGCAAAGTATAGTTTTTTTATCACCACATTCAAGTTGTACACATATATAAGTACTCTAATGGGGTGGAGATAAGGAAGGAAGCATTCTAGAGCTGATATTCCCGAATTTGCGTGGAAAGATAGTGATAAACTAAGGAAAAACCATCGGGATTATTTGTATCAATTAGATTTTTTATTTAAAGCTACACTATTATACTTATTTAAAAATATTTAAACCTATGATAAACTTGATATAAAAATAAGTGGCTAAAGGTGTGATTTGATTATCCTACCATAAGTGAAATAATAGTTTCCTTTTAGAAATATATATTTTAGTAATTATTAATTTTTACAATTATTCCTCTCTTAAACTCGAATGTGATCCACACAAGTGTTCACATTGACAAAGGTATCAGAATTGTCTGGTTTTTGTGTTACAGGGAGGTTAGAGTTCGTATCCCAGTCATGTTTACCAAGGATATTTATTCCTAAATGGTAATCTACTCAAGTACAGGTACACTCCGTCGAGATTGTAAGGTAGCAACTTTATAAATCAGCCCACGCGGTATGCTACACCTCCACACATGACTGCAGAATAGTTTGCCTAGCTACGCCCAAGGCTAGATTTAGAGAAAGCCTTAAGTCCTTAAACTATTTCTTGACTGTCTGGAAGGAGTGATGGGGGAGGGGATATGTCTTTTTGCGATGTCCTAATGGTTTGATCTACTAAATAAATCTTACTTTTTGGTTCCCTTCCTAATAAAATCAATTATTCCTTAAATACTTAGTTAATTAATTATGTTTTGTCTCATTAATATATATATTAATTAATATATGGGCTGGATTTTTTTTAACTGTTAAAGATTTAACCACGCCACACATTATTTTAACAGCAGTGCTACCCACATTTAT
>CABFWO010006119.1:0-38523 GCA_902155825.1 Timema genevievae
TAGAATACACCCATCTCACACCTATACTATTCGTCCAGTGATTTTGAAACCCAAAAAAAGTCACCTCCTCCCTCCATACCCTCTCACCACCACCCCGAAAATCCACCTACCGTTGGTAAAATGGTAACTATAGCCTATTTCACGGGTATCAGCTCCACTGTTTTATGTTGGGCTCTACATATGGTGGGCGATACCTTTAAAACCTTTACTTCTGACATTTATAGCATCGTATATCGGTTTGAGACCATTCTCGTGTTAACTAATAGAGGAAGGGGAGATTGAGGAAGGAGTAGGTTTAGGAGAGAGGAGAAACGTTATTTTAAATGACAAATAATTAGTTTCGTTGAGGGATAACCTTTTCCACAAAATTAAATTCATTATGATGGGTAGTTACAGTAAGTCATATATATGTATAATGAACGAGGGAAATTTGACAAATTTCAATCACTTGTTTTGTACACTATGTCTTACTACCCGTCCAAGCTATCCCCATTTTTATAATAATGATCTAAGGATGTGTAAGATAGAAATTAGAGTAAATTTACCAGCATTTGCGTGGAGAAAGAGTAGAAAAACAACAAAAACGGAATAAATACCTTCAATACACCTGTCAGGGATCATAACATGACCTTTACATCAGCCACAAACTAGACGAGACTGACGTTTAGTCCGCGTGACCATAGATGAATTAAAATTTTAAAAAAAATCAAAGTTTTATGTAATGGTGTAAAATATTATTTAAGTATGAGGAGGGTAATTTGAGTAAATGAACCAGCATAAGCGTGTAGAGGGGATGATAACATCTCACTAACAAATCATACGTAGAAAACAACTCCCCGCCCCCCCACATGCCACCCAAACTCAGAGGTTTTAAGTGAAAAAGCAGCATAAAGTGCATTATTTTAAGAACCATCAGATATACACTCATTTTCATAACCAGTGAAGCAACTCTTGGAAAAACTCTTAATGGACACTTCTACCCCCCTAACCCTTTTATCACCCTCCCTCCCCCCTCTCTGAGTCTGTTTCCCTTTTTTTTGTTCATCCGCTAGCTCCATTTTGGAGCCTTTTTATATTCACAGAGACTCCCAGTTGTTGAGTTTTAGTCTTTCTTCTGGGTGAGATTTATCGCTGGCATAACTCTAGCCAGGGAAAGGAGACATACACATTGTCTCTAAGACGAGAAAAATACAAAGAATCTTTTTTTTATTATTATTTCACACAGAGAGTTAGAAAGAGATAGAGAAATGGACGATCAGAGTTAGGAAAGTAGTTCCTGGGACGCGAGCGAGAAAAAGAGAGGGTAGGGATAAATAAAGGCAGCAGAAAAGACTAGTTTATAAGGAATGTGTGTAAATGGTGGGGGTTGAAAAATAAAAGACCCGTCATACATTTTCAGCAGGAAGAGTGCAGAATAATAATACTAAAAAAATGTATATAAAAAAGGAGGAAATGAAAAGTCGTCAGGGATATGGAGAATAGTACGGGCGAAGCCTTATCTTTTCTTTTTTGAAAAAGTGTCGCCATTTTAAAGCACTCTCCTTCCAAATAGTCTTGAGAATGTTACCGGGATCGACGGGGGATATTCCCCCCCCCCCACGAAGTGGAGAGTTTTCTTGAGAGGCCCATCAGCGTCACTTCGACAGGATTCTTACTACTCGGGTAACTACTTAGTTCAGTACATTAGTACACAGTATGGAACTAATGTCCGTCCCAATCCGAGTTGAGAGAGCACAACTTCCTACGGGTCAAGTTGTATTTCTACCAGACACACTCGACGCGGGCAAGAATTTATGATCTCACTTGATCAAAATCCCCCCTTCCGCGTCAGAGGGAATGCTGCGAACTAAGGTACCACGTTCATCTGGTCTGGATTTCTTGCTGACCGAGAGGTTGGGCTTTGATTCCTTATTGTCTATACTGAGGGTGTTTTTTTTTCTAGAGGTGCACGAAGCTTTGAAATGTTGGAAGTCGAAGGTCAAATCTCCTTCACCTCGACTTAAGATACCCACAATATCCTTCACACCTTCGAAATATTTCGGAATAAGAACGCGTTTTTTTTCAGACTGTGCTCTGCGCAGCCCTTCGGCTCCGACATAGTTATTTCGGGCTCAGTGAGTCAATTTTAGAATTAATTTTAATTTTTATTATTTTTTAATTTTTTAAATAGCATAAATAATTATGATTGCTAATTTTTTCAAATCTGAATAAAGAGGATTTGCTAAAGTCGCAGACAAAACATGTGATGCTTTCCGTTTGTTTTATACTTGTAAAATTTAACTGTCATTCCTTTTTTTTAGCACTGCGTCTTATAACCCTTTCGGGTTATAGGTTTATTTAATAGTTACGCTAATGGTTTTTGGGATCAGGAAGGTTATATTTAGAGGAAGTGTACCCGAATTTTTATGGAGGGAGAGTGGAAAACCATTTCGGGAAAACCACCCTCAAGACAACCGACCGAGATCCAAACCTTGATCTACCCGTTAACGGCAATTTAGTCCACAGCGAGAGTAGTGCGTTAGACCACCAAAGCGGCCACCAAAGGGGGTAGTTGTCGTTATTGAATGTTTATAATATTAGTGTAAATATTTTTATGAGAGCTCCAGCATATTTATTTTTTTTCTGGGACACGGGATTGGGTCTAAAAAGTTTGGAAACTCCTATATTATGAAGATGTTTGAAATATCTCACTGAACATAACATATATTTCAACACATAGTATAGTTTTTAGAACAGCTACTATCAGTGGTCACAAATCCAATCAGCTTGGAGCTTGTTGCGGGTCATAGCCTTTACAAACAAGTTCGCTTTTATATATATTTTATACTTTTAATTTTTTCAAGGAGTCTTACTTTTCGTTTGAACTATGCATATTTTAATCACATTAGAGGCTAAGGAATGAGTAAGATATAATTTACATAAAATGTAGCCGCATTTGAGTGAGAGAGAAAGTGGGAAACCATATAGAAAAAACCTATCTTCTGTACATATGGCTGGAATTCGAACCCTGGCTTCCCCGACCCTGGCAAATTAAACTAGTAGAGTATGACTTTTATTCAGCGTACCCACTGATGCCAAGGTCTCAGCCGGGAATCGAACCCGAGAACCCTAGGCTCGTAGACAGGTGCACTGACCATACACCACGGAGGACGGATAGTAATATAGAAGTATTACAGACAAGCAGATCGGACGGATAGGTCTTGCGGGCTGGAGGTGGCCCGCGGGCCGTGATTTTGCGAACGTTGTAATAAACAGTATTTTAACACCGACTAGTGATTGAATGACTTCTACGTGACCATGGATAAATTTAGATACGTCAGAATATAAGAATATGGGGTAATTTTTTTTCTCTGAACATTCTCTCGACACCCCGGAGAGAAAGTATTGTGATCTTCAAATAATTATAACTAGAGATTTTTATGAATGTCGACGTTTCATGACCCACTGAAACAAAAAAAGTGATTTTCGCGATGCCGTTTGTCTGTACTTCGGGTTAGAGCTGAAAGTATTTTACAAATTGGGCTATAACCTGATATCTGGAGTTTTCATAAGGTCCTCCCCGAGGGGTTTTAAAATTAGATGTCTAGCCCTAAATTTAAAGGTAGTTCATTGAAGGGTAGTAACAGAAAAAGTCGATTTTCTCAAAATTCACTCTAACGATTTTGATTAAATTTTATATATAGACACGTTTTTTTTATCAATCCTCATTTTCTCATGAAAATGACATTGAGGGTTCTTTCTTTATATGGGGGAAATTTTCCAATTTTGATCATTTCTCCGCAACTATTTGAGATATGAAATAACTCTTTATTATAAAGTTGTAGGATAAGGATAAAAATCTTTTATTTGAAATATATTTTTATAAAACCAATAATTTCTGAGCCATAAGCAAATATACATAGGCCTACTTTTTAATTCAGGTCTTTGAAAATGAATTTGATTCTTATGCTCTTTGGTGGACAAAGATGTTTCTTTTTTCTCAATTTTTCTCTAACAGTGTTCCTAGCTCCTAATGCTCCTAATGTAAGTAAGTAACCTTGTATATTATTTCATTTATGATCTTTGGTATAATGTTCCTATAAAAATGTATAGACCTATTATTTCGTTTCACAAATCCTGCGAGTTTTTAGTAAATGTCTATTTTAAGATAAAAGCAAAAGAAAGTCTGTGCGGCGCGCCGTACCCATTTATTTTCTTTACCTAGATGCACTTAATAGGAAGTTTAAAATTTAAAACTAGTATTACTGGTATATGACAACTACAAAATCTTATCTTCGATTTCAGCTTCGACTTTGCTTCACAATTTTCAAGCTTTGCTTTGACTTTGTTCCTTATTTAAAATGTGACCTTAGCACACACGCAGACTGTATTTTTTTCCTTAGTTGGTTTGCCATTGTTCCTCCTCAAATGTGGCTACAATTCTTCTAAATTATACCTTCCTCATGACTTTCCCATTTGTGTAAACATGCGGATAGTATGAATGGGTAATGAGATACGAAAATGAAATTCACGCTATGTTAAACTCTGAACCTGACGTCATTGATAAACGAGACGATCAAAGATATATTTTTAAGTACCACGTTTTGCGAACTATTCAGTCTAAGCACTTATTTACTAATCACGCTAATGAGCTAGGGTTGAGACAGGTTGAATTTAGAGGAAGTGTACCTACATTGAAGTTAATGGAAAGTGGAAAACCATTTTGGGAAAACCACCCTCAGTACACCCAACCGAGATTAGAAACTCGACCTCCCCGTCATCGGCAGTCTAGTCTACTACAGGGGTAGCAAGATAGACCACGTGGCCATCTAAGCGGGTAATATCTTCCTAAGCACCTTGTTTTCGAACACACTACATTTTTTTCATCATATAATGTAAGAGACCATGTTTCATAAGCATAGAAAACAACCGGTAAAATTATTGTTTGCTTATTCTGAGTTTTACATTCCTTGACAGGAGGCAATATGTCAACAACTTATTGACAGATTAAATGCATGCATTTACCGACTGTATTCTTTTCCTAGTTTCCAATCTAATATCGTTATTGCAAGTTAAAATTGTTCCTAAATATATAAATTCTTTAACCCTCTCGAACGATATGTTACTCGAAGTAATCTCTAAATTATCGTCCCCATTCTGGGTTATCTGTGCGATCATTTATACGTAGTCTTTTCTGCGTTGATTAGATTTGATTTTTACCCATTTTGCCCTTTTTAATGCTTTCTACCCTAAAATATATCGCCCATAAATAGCCGGAAAGGTCATGTAAAAAGGTGTAAACAGTTAAATAAAAGGTAAAAACATAGTCTGCCCAGTTTTTAAAAACTTATAAAAAGTGTATCAAGTAAGAAGAGTAAAAAGGCTTAAAAGGATAAAACGGGCAAATAGTGTAAAAAGGGTAAAAATGGTAAACGCGGTAAAAGGGGTAACTTAAAAGTGGTAAAAAAATGATAGAAAATTGAATATACTTACTTTTTACTCTTATGGGCCCTTTTGCATTTTATACTCCTTTTACCCTAGAATAATACACTTTTTTCCTTTGTCCCTCTCTACCCTTTTTTAACTTTTTAATACTTTTTACTGTTTTACTCACCCTATTTATAAAATAATATTTTTGTTTGGATTTACTTTTTAGTTTTACCTTTTTTGCTCTTTTCAACCTTTTTCCTATTCTTACCCTAAGCTATTTCTCTCTTACCCAACTCGGTGGCGTAGTTGGCTAACATGCTAGTTTCGTGTTTAACCAGACTGCCAAGGACTGGGAGATTGATGTTAGAGTCTCGGTCGGATGAACTGGGGGTGGTTTTTTTCTAAATGGTTTTCCACTCTCCCTCCACACAAATCTGGGCCGCTTCCTATAAATTCAACGTTCCCAATTCCTAACCAATTAGCATAATTAGTACTCAAGTGTATAAACCGAACGGGCAGTAAGACCCGGTGCTATAAATAATAATATATGTGAGTATAACATGAAGAGGTAGTAGAACCCAATAAAAACAGAAAAAAACATAATCTGAGTGTGTATCAATGTGGGTATTAAACTAATTTAGGGCTTAGGGATTGGGAGTGTGGTTTATATAAAGCGCAACCGCATTGGCGGGGAGAAAGGATTAGAAAACCACAGTGATAAATAACAAGTGAAAAAAAATTCACCAACTGCCAACCTAATGCACCCAGGCGAGATTTTAACCTCGTGCCTCCCTCGTTGTTGGCAATCCTGACTGTCGTCTTAGACCAGGTAACCACTGGTTCTCAGGCGTTAGAATAGCAACCTTTAGCTTCAAAATATAACGTTGGATTAAATATCAAAGCTATTGTATTTGTTAATCTCGATTATAGCAGCATCTAAATATCATATTCTTTAAATTGAAAAATGACACATGCACGGGACATTCCTGGGTATCTAAGTGGTTAGAGCATTGGCGTACTAAGACAAAGTTTTCAGGTTCGATTTCCGTGTCCAGGTGTCATTTTTCGATCTAAAGAATATTCAAAATATAATGATAAACTAAAATAAATACATATTAATAAAAGTGTCACCAGCCACGCTACTATTTCAATTCTGTAAACGAACCATTGTACCACGGGTCATATTTGGTGGGATATGTTGGGGAGGGGGTTGAAGGAAAGGGTAGGCACCCTCACGGGAGTGTTTAATAGAAACAATTTTTTTTTTGTTCGTGAGCTAACAAACGTGTTGCGAGTCAGGTTCTATTGAGAACTACATTTTTTTTAGCTCACAATCTGGCAATCAATGAGCTATTACATACGCATTTGAAAAAAAATAAAAAATAATGAAAAGGTGTAAACACATGAACGTAAAATGTTATGTTTTTTATGCGCTGTTACTGGCGCTTTCATATACTGTACTTTTGTAGGACGTAGGTCTCTTCATTTATAGAAAAATTAAACGTATATTATTATTATTATTATTTATGATGTGTTTGAGGATAATTATTCCTATTGAAACCCGTGCCAGTAGGCATGCAGACAAAAACGACATTTTCGTCTCTTTCGTCAAAAGAACATATTTAGATTGAAATTATTTTGTTTTACTACCTTTAAATTTTTTGCTGTTGTGATTTATAGCATATATATATATAACATTACTAGGATTCAGAAGCATTCCTAAAAAAAGAGTGAACAAGTTCGAGTTCAATCTCCAAAATATGAGTTTGTTCAAGCTGTTATCCTGAAATAGAATTAACTCCATTATTCTAGTTCATATAAAAAACCTTTACAGTACCTTAGTGCCTTTTTATATCCTTTTACTTATCCGTTTAGTAAAGCAAATTAATTAATGATGATAAGTCCAAGTTTCATGTCCTTTATGTTTCATTTATACCACAGTTGGCAGTAAGTTTTATTTGAAATTATTTTAGGGTACCAACAAACAACAAAGTGAAAATAAATTACCAAAACAAAACTATTATTGTACAATATGAAACAAATGAAATACGTAAGATGCAGACAGTGGCGTGTCATGGCTGTTGCCACACTTTGATTAAAAAAGGTTGAGCAACGCTAACATACAGTAGCCCCATGGCTTCTTTGGTGTTGACTGACAGCTCACAGTTGACAGCTGACAGCTTTGAAAAGTTACCAGACCAAATTATGTATCCTTACGCCAAACCATATGATCTTCAAAAACATCTGTTTAGCAGCTGTCACTTCTGACAGTCAAAATTTAGGTATATACAGTATATACAAGACTTTGATTGTTTTATTTATTGTTGACCTTGATATGTTGATGTTAGGCCTAGTATTAATTATTAATTTTTTCTACAATATTAAACATTTAATTTTTTTTAGCATTTAATCCCATATTAGTTTTTATTAGTATTAATTAATAAATTTTAATAATAACCTTTTATTTTATAAATAATTATTTGTTAATAGTATTATTAATAACATTATAAATGTGAAAAATCTGAACGTGTAGTATTACACAGAGAAAAAAACCCTGTCATAAACCATTTTAACACTATTACAACAAATAAGTCATATTCGTTATGAACTGGCTTGTACCTTTTATGTGTTTTCCAACGGGGTCGCAAGAACTTCTTCTACATCTTCATATTCGTCTTCGTCCTCTCATTGTCTTCAGCCAATCCTAAATCCTTAAAACTCGAGGTTTAGCCTAGAGGGCAACACAACACAATCTTGGCGTTGAAAGATATATTTTAAAGTCTTGATACATAGACTTGAATTTTCTAATAATGTATATTGATTACTGAGAAACATTCGCTAATTTTTATCACACGCTTTAATGTTATATTAGATAAATAATTATTCAAAGATCACTAAAAAAACACGTTTATTTTCCAAGGTTAACACGCTCACGCACCAAACTAATATTCATAAACGAACACATGGATTACTAAGTAGCCGAATTAATATTCAAAAAAGACACTGTATTATTAAAATTTGTAATAAAATCATTAACGGCAGCATAGACACACCTAAATACTAAACTATAAAATATTTCGTTCGCTTCAACTTGTGGACACACACACACACGTGGTTTTACTAACTGTATTCTATACGATAATTCACTGTTATAATGTCTATTTAAAATTGTTAGATTTTCGTTATGAGAATAACCGTTTGGTTGTTGGTATAGTTTTGAAGTTTGCTTTTGTTGTTTAATTTAAATTAATTATTAAAAGCAAAAGATCGTTAAAAGTGTCCTTAGATGCTAAAAACAAATATGTCCACTGAATAAAAGCTGTGCTGCCAGTTGGTGACGTAGGGGACCTTGTTGCCGGTTGGACGGCGAATTGTATTAATACTCGTGTTTACAAAATTTCAACTTTATATTATTTCACAAACATTTTGTATGGCTTTTTCTTTTTATTATCACAAACCATTTATTTATGTTAAAGATATGCGAGGCCAGTTATAAAAATATAAATTACTGAATATAATATCATTAAATGTATAATTTCAAGCTATATTCAACCTGTAATTGCCACAAGAGTCAAAAGAAAAACTAGAATGGACTTACTAGACTTTTTTCCTTAAATTTGATTATGGAAAATAAAATTATACTGTAATCATTGGGGAAGTATTGTTAAAAATGATTGATAATATTCTTAGTGATAATAATAGTAATACTTAGCAAATAATAATTATTTCTAAATATGTTGACAAAATTTACTTTCAGACAATGTTGGCATTACTGATAGCATCTGATAGTTGTCATGTAAAACCCAAGAAGTGGTAACGGCACTGTATTTTATCAAAGAGGTGCTTTCACAAAGCAATAGGCGCATAGCAAAAAATGCTTGTAAAGCTGCCTATGTCAAGTGAAGGACCCATTGGGGAAAAAATTTATACCAAAGGTACAATTTTAACTATCTGAGCTAACCATGGCAACAACACTCCAAGACACGACACTGGAGGCATGCTATGAGTTGGCAAAAGTGTAACTGCAAAATCATGCTATAAATGACACCTAGTCAAGAGTCTTTGAATCATTTCTTAGAACTAAACAGTTCGGTCGAAATAAGTGTAACGATTTGAAAATTATGATCAGATAAAGGAACTTTAAATTAACGTCAAAATAAGTCATCCACGTTGTAATTCCACGCGGCGTATTCACACTGAACGTCAGGTGTTATGACCCTGACCGGCTCAATATACGCCTTAATAATAATGGCGTGCCTGGGTTACACTAATCTGTAGCTCAGTTTGCGGAAATATTAGGCAGTACTAATGTACCATTGGCCAAGGGACGCCCGAATGTACAATCGTACATTCTTTTCATCTCCCGATGAGTAGAGAGGAAGATAGTAGAAAACATGAAGGGGTAAAGCAAATGAAGATTTTAAACTGATTTAATCCCAACTAACCAAGCCCTCTTGATGATGGGAATTATTCCCTTTTCGAGAAAAACTCCTATGTGCCAGCCGGGAATTGAACCCGGGATCTCTAGGTCAGCAGCCAGGGGCTTTGACCACTATACCATCCTTGGCTGGTTAATACACGCCTTAATAGTTCTCGATAAGCGTATGTGAAGTTATTCATGGGTACTATACTCTATTGTATTGTTTATTCGGGCGTCAGGTAGGTAGGGAACGTATCCTATCAACGTTTATGGAGAGGCGATCATTACACATGACATAAACATTAATTTGAGATAATTGTTACATTTAATTATCTGAGTTTGGATTTATTAAGATTTGTAGCTGTTGTTAACATTTTAAGAATAACTATTGCTTTTTATATAAGTTATGCTGCACCGAACACATCCTTAAAAGGAAGTGTCTTCTTCATGACGACATAGAAGGAACGGTTGAGGGAAAGAGGAGCTTAGGAAGAAGGATGATTCAAATATTGGATGTCTTTAAGGAAAGAAGAACATTCTGGGATTTGAAGGAGTGGCCAGATGACAGGGTGCATTAGCGGTCTAAGTTCACTGACAAAAGTAATTGGCCTGTCGTAAATCCCAGTTCACATGCAAGGTTTTGTACAACGTTTTGCCTGGGCAGTTGAAGACTTTGCAGACAAGACTTTTCTTGTGGACAGGAAAACTGTGCAATCATGTGAACTGCGTGGAGACGTTACACGTAGACAAAAAACTGAGGCCAATAGCATATCTATCGGTGGACTGCATTTACTTGTGGACAACGTGTGGATGCTCCCCTCCATATTTTCTACACATGTTGCTCAGTTTTCCTTTTATATTGGGGCAGAAACAACTATCGTAGAGTTGAATTTTTTTTTCTTTATATTTTTTAAAAATTGTTTGAAGATGGCTGATCTATGTCAATGTTCACTTGAGTTTCTTACGGACACCCAGGGATTCTCTTAATACAGTAACCAATTTTTGAACCATCTTGAGCATCGCGTGCACTTAAGAGTGAGAATTACATATGACGCAACCCATATTACACCCATTTAACCTAAGGTTAATCTTATTGCCAGGTTTTCTCAACAACCACAAATGATAACAATCATATTCTTATATTATATTAAAGGTATTAATACACTTAAAAGACATTACTTATTACATTTCAAATTAAATCAATGATAAATTTTTTTTTAATATTAAACTAATGATTAAATCATTTTTAAATATCAACAATGTGGTGAAAAGGAAATTCAAATTTTTGACAATTACTGTCTCATAGCTATTTTTTACGTTTCTATTGATACCATGACTATTTTTTTACTATAATAATTAAATCTTGGTAAGACTAAAGTTATGAAAAATTATTTAAAAAATTTGCGTGAGATAGGTCACTTTACTTCCCGTTTTTCATTATAAACCCCATTAGTGATTGAGGGTTTTCTTGGAAATAAAGCGAGTAACAGAAAAGATGTTTGAAGGGGGGAGGTGATGTAAAGGGGGCGGGGGTTTGACCATTCTAGTTTTTACCCGAGAGATGGTGGATGAACGAAAATATTTACGTTAGCAAACTATTGATGATTCACAGGTTTTTTTTAGCAACACGTCTTACTACCCAATTTTATAGTTCAGACAGTAATATACTCAGCTATAATGTCTTGTTTTTGGTGTCTTTCACGCTTCACATACTTTTTATGTAGCCGGAATACATTGTTTCTACATAATAATTGCGGTGTTATAAATTATTTTGTTTTTGTTGGTATCTTTCATTCTTAGCACTTTAAAAAAAATATTCGATAACTTAACATAGTCTATGCATTTGAAACGCCTAGTTATAAGTAGTTCAAGCTGCAAAATACCACAGGAATGAAACAAGACCATTAAATGAGTGCATAGCTGATTAGAGAAATGACAAACTAAACAGCTCCAATCATATATTTGGAGACCACCATAGATGTGCTGTATATTTGACCCAAACAGAATGAAAAATAAATGGTACGACACAATCACACAAACTTTCTCATATTGTGGATTATAGATTCATATAGCTCGAAATAATTCTTTGGATAGAGAGCCCGGGCTTAGGTTGTTGCAGAAAAAGGCTATTCATAAACAAATTATTATTTGTCCATGCAAATACATATTTTAGAAAAAGTGAATTTGTTTTTATAGCTCAATTTTGAGTAATATTAATTTAAATTGTTAATATTAGTTTGTAGATTTATTTACAGACTTTTAGTAGGTAGAATAATGTTTATTTTTAATTTTTATGAAAGTGCATTATTTTAGAGAGGAAATATGTTTGTTTTAAGAAAACTTTTAAATGGGTAAATAAGTTGAAATTGTCATTATTTTTATTTAACGTAATCTTATATGGAACTTTTTCCAGAGTGTTCACATAGAAACTTTTTTCTATTACAATACATAATGTTGTACTCATAATTGGAAATTTTTTTGATTTCACAACATTTATAATTCGAAATTGAACCATAAGACTTTATTTTAAAATAAACTGGTCTCAAACCAATACAAACTAAAAAAGATACTTAAATACATGTTTATAAAAATTCAAGTTTGTTAAAAAACCAAACTAATGAGTATATAATATACATGTATATATAGCTTACGCTTATTTACAAAAACAACAATATAAATGTCTCATATTAATTAACATTATTTTCAATATGTTTTCTCAACCATCCCAGAACAACCTTTTTTGACATGTGTTCTCGCAGCAATATATTTGGCAACAAAAATAGCATAACAATTTAATTAAAACTAGGTATTGCCTAACTTCACTTAAAATGTTAGAGATTTTTCTATCCATCCATTCTGATGCTGGCTTTTTCTTATGATTTAAAAAGGGAAAGATACAGCTTATATTACTAGATATCCTTGTCCGTGTGTTTATAGCGTTGAACTAAGTATTAGGTGTAAAATATTTAACATACGCGACACATACAGAGTGCCACATAACCATTTTCCAGGGGTCCGTGGAAAAAATAAATGAACACTAAGTTCTCTGATTAATATAGCAATGTTTATTAATCATTTCTAAATATTATAAATTGGTATTTGGTGCGTACATCTACAACGTCGCGAACAGAACGCAGTTTATTAGGAAATGAGCATAGAACAATCTTGAAAATATTTGTATTCCTCTTCCATGGTGTGTAAGACATTGGTAAAGTGTGCTCGCACCGTGGGTTGGGAATACCTGTTTACATCTCGTTCTTGTCTCTCTCTTGCGACAGTTTCTCAGGTTGACCTTTGTCCAAATTCTGTCTTACAGTTATCGTATCCTTTTTTCCAGTTTGCGCCCTTAACCCACCGATCGTTTCGTTGCAATCTCTCAGTAATCCACATTCGGTTAGTGAAATCTGCGCCAGCTTCCATCGCCTCACGGTACGCATTCGTTATAATGCGGTCAATGGAACGTTGCTCCTCGATGTCATTCACTAGGTTCACCACGGTTCACCAATCAACCTAAAATGTAAAAATCGTTCATATTAACAAGGAACAAAGTCACATTGCATGTGCAGCTGTTGGTTTTTCCCACATACCCCTGGAAAATGGTTATGTGGCACTCTGTACACTTTTGCACTCTTATCTAATTTTCATTTAATTCGTTTGAGGTATTTAACGTGCACTTTCTGAACCAACTGATCAGCAGTATGAGTATGACCTATAAGCTAACTTATATAGAGAAAGTACACAAAATACATCCCTAAGCTGTTAATTCATCACTGTGATAGGTAAAACCAACATTTCATCAATGACAAATCCTTAGGCCATGCCAGGAATCAAACCTAAAACCCTTAGCTCGGTAATCAAACACGTTGCTGACTGAGCTAATGTATCGAACTATTATCTAACTGACAACGAGAAGATAAATATTCTGTTGTTTTTTTATATCAGGGTGGTAAAACATCACCTAAACAAACACACTGGTCTCCTATCGAGATAGAAAGTGAGAAAATGAAGCCAAAATGTCTTCGTCTGGGTGGCGAGAGCTTGAAGATATTGCTAGTAAATATGTTACGGGACAATTTTTTTTAGTGAAATGCACTTAGTTCAAAATTAGTACCGTGGTTTAAATTAGAACGCGTCTACTCAACAATTCGCCAGAAAAAATAAACGGGTTCTAATGAACGCGTTCTTTCACAATTTCTCACTTTTAGGCATGAAGTTTGATGGCTAGAATTGGGATCATCTTGTTTCTTATTATGACGTTCACATGTAATACAACAAAACTTTGTAGTAAGTAAAGGAAGTAACGTATTTTCACACACACACACACACACACACAGCCAAAAAAAATATACATGCGCGTCTCTCAACACACCCCTTCTCAAATACTCCCACCTCCTCTTTCCTCTTTCACAAATCTCGTGTCGCCTTGCGCCCTCTTCTAACTCATTCTACCCTAGCGCCTTTTCCGCCAATAGCGAGACTTCTAAATATTGCGACCTCTCGCTTCATACTATGTATGTGTATGTGTGTGTGTGCGCGCTCACATCACATTGAGAAACTGCCTTTTGAAAATCTGCTGAATAAGGGCAAATTGTAGCCACAATAGTGTCTTTTCAGAATGTCACTGAATAGCGTTAATTTTGAGTAGAATAGGGAAATGTCAGTCGCTGCGAAAAGGAGAGGGAGATAGGGGGGGGATGAATAAAAAGAGACTTGTAGGTATACATATATCTATATTTATAAAAAAAATTGTGTGTGTCTTGCAATGTTGGAGGAGGCTTTGATGCAGGATTCTGTCAGGACTTTGAAAAGAGGGAGGGGGAGTGGTAGCCCCCTTGCCCCTCTTTCTCTCTCCCTGGCGAAGTAAAATACTAGTTTATTCCGCTGTATTGATGTAAACAAACTCTGGAAGTCTTCCTTCGAGCTGGCCTTGAAAGGATATGCTAAGTAGTACAAGATGCGTCATAGATGTGACTTGAAGCTACCCTTTTTTTTTTCGCATTCATAAACCCTTCCCTTCTACACACATTTTTTTCCCGCTTCAATTGTTACATTTTTCGATGGTGCTTTTGTAGACGAGATAAGTGAACTCTAATTTAATGGTGCGTTTATTTATTTTTTTACTTTCTTATATAGGCTCTATACGAAGTATCGAGAAATTAGGCTACTGTGATATGGAAGAAAAAAACTAGATTTGGACTGTAATGTATTTTCATGTGCCTTTAGTTCCGAAATAATTATTTTTTGGCTTTATATATACATGTATAGGCATTTTAATGCCTAAATGGTTTTACCGATTTAAAAAAAGAAAGATTTAGAGTGTTTTGATCATGATAAATATAAACGTAGACATTTTAAAAGAAGGGTCTTTTAGTTGGAGCAATAAACAAACCAAAAAAGAATTTATTATAAAAGGTACTAAACGAGTTTGATTAAATTTAGTTTATGTTTAGCGTTGTACTGTGCATAACATGTTGGTCAAACTAAATTAATTAACTTTATTACTTTTAATTTGTGAAAACATGCTTTGTCAAAATGAATACACAGTTTAGTCAGTTTGATTGATTTCGGGTAATTATATATTATATTTTTCGATGGGAGAGTGCATTGGTTAATCCCGGTACTTTTTACAACCACAACTCACTTGCTCTTATGAATACAGACTATACAAGAAATACGATTCTTACCAAATAAACCTTATATTATACCTGCTTAACAAGCCTAACTTTATGCAAATAAAAGGATAACATTAGAATGAACCTGAAAGAGACAAGGTGTAATGAGGTGGACTGGATAGAACAAGCTCAAGATAGGGATAGGTGGTGTACTTTTGTAATAGCGGCCATGAACTTTTGAGTTCCTAGTACCATAGAGTCATCCTCAGTGGTCTTGGGGTAAAGTTTTTACCTCAGGACCCGATGTTCATGGGTTCACTCCCAGCCGAGGTAGACAGATATTTATTGAGTGCGATGAAACTCCGTAGCACTACTTCCTTCGGAGGGTAAGTAAAGCCGTTGGTTCCATGTTGATTGTTCCATGTAAAAAAAACCCTGGAAGGTATGTGAAAATACCTTTCCGGTAAAATTGGTAAGCCCTTTTACGCTCGCCCATAGAAATTCATTGTGTAAGGCAACAAGTTAACTCCACACTTCCTGTATTCCACTAGTACATAGGAGTTATACCAAATGGTGCAGGTAGCACTAACCAGCTGAAAGGCTGAGTTCTTGCTCTGTACCGATTGGATAGAAATCACATCAAAACAAACCTTGTATTGTTGACTTATGTACGAAGAAGAAAAAGTGGCGTAGCGTAAGTAAAAGTTGGTCACATGGTAACTTTGCCCAACATTGAATCAATAGGTTGTAGCTCAATTTCGGCCAGCTGAACTTGGGTGATTTTCCAATATGTTTCTTAAATCCTTTCTCGAGACAAATATCATCGCTTTTATTTTCATTTACTAATATTCATTAAATTAACTCGCTAATAGAATTGTGCAAAAATATAGGCTATCACAAAAAGATTATACTAAAATAACCATTAGATATTTTTTTATTATTTAAAATAACCTCTTTTTATAATAATAATAATAATAATAATAATAATAATAATAATAATAATATAAATTTTTGCTATTGGGATATTTTACGTGAACTTATTAACACACAGATTATGTCAACAACTACAAACTAATTTAACCTAATACAGTACGCCCAGCCCTAGCACCTCGATTTCTAGTACCGTGGTCACACGGGCTAAAGCATCACTTTCATATTGGACTGAATTACCAGAGATTGGGAGAGCGGGGTTCTAATCCTGATCTGGTGTAATAACAGTGGGTTTTCCTAAATGGTTTTCCACTCTTCCTCTACGTAAACGTGGGCACATTTTCTTTAACATTATACCTTCCTCATTACTATTCCCTTAGCGTAATTAATGTATGCAAATAGCCCGAATGGGTACTTAGACGTGGTGTGGGTAGGGGGGAGGGGAGATAGAAGGATAAACCCGTAAAACCAATAGTAAATGTATTCTTCAGCATCACCTGGAATCGAACAAAAATCTTCCCAGACTTGTTGTCGACAACTCTAACTACTTAACCACGAAAACGGGCTACTTTTAATACATGAAACGGACTACAACCATGACCACGAATATCTAGAAGTCCCGCTTCAAACAACGACAGGGTGTCCAGCGACCTGGAAAACCTGGAAAACAGGGAAAAGTCAGGGAATTTGCTTGGTCAGGGAAAAGTCATGGAAAAGTCAGGGAATTTAATTAAATTTCTGGAATTTTCACATAGTCATTAAAAAAACTAAAATTTTATTTATACTAGTCAAAATTACATTTTTCTACGATTTAATACACACCACAATCTCTTTTAACACATTTTAACATACTATTTTTAATTCTCAACGTCAACATGGGATTTTTTGTGTGTCATCCATCTTTCCATCCTTCAACTTTGCATCTTTATTTTTTAAATCGTATTTGTGAAAAGCACTATTTTAATGTTTCAATATAATCTCACTGAAATTTAACTCGGATCGCTCTACCCAAGAGCTCATAACTTTAGGCTGTAGAGTGTCACAATTTCAGAGTGTGGATGTGTTTAGAAATATTATTGTATCAAGTTTTGATCTTAATAAAATAGTGTTTGTAATATAGGGACTGGAAAAGTTGTAAATTGGCTCTGGAAAACCTGGAAAAGTCAGGGAATTTTAAAATATAGTTTGGCTGGACACCCTCAACGAGTTCAATCTCTTTCGAATCCCGATAGGGTCAACGATTTAGTCATACCTGAGGCACTTCGTCAGAGGAAGAGGGTCTCACAGGGTGAGCTGATAATCACTTGGATGGATGGACCTGGGCATACAGAACAAATTATATATAAACATAGCATTACGACTGTCGTTCATCTTTATCGAACATCTTTCCTCTTCCTTTGTAAATCATACATATTTTTCTCTCAATTCCCTTTCCTTTATAAGCTATACCTTTTAATATAATTTACCTTTATACATAAACATACATACATAATCACGCCATTCCCTTACAGAGTAGGCAAGAAACTGCATATAGCTCAAAAAACAACAACTCCGTACTTTTCCATCCTCATTAACTTTCTCTACACTTCCCTATCCTTGCATACTCCCTTCGCTTCAACAACATCCATACACCGAGTCATACATGCTCTGTTATTCTTAAAACTATTAATGTTTCTCTTTTTCACACATTCGTCTACAAAATTCAGCCACATCTTACATGGCCTACTCCTTCCTTTTGATGCACACACTCTACCTTCATAAATTTGTATCGTCACTCGGTCCACACTTATCCTCTTAACATGCCCAAACCAACTTTATTAGTTAATAAAATATTGGTCTTATTAACTGGCATGTGAAATATATATTTCGATCATTAGTTCTTGTAATTATAAGCATGTATATTTATTTTTTATTTTTAGATAAACTTCACCCACAGATTTAGGAATCCATTGAGACATGTTGTGTGAAAATCCGTCAAGTAGTTCATGAGATCTTGCGATGCTAACATTTCAAATCACCCTTCTATACATATAGATAATCGATTCTCTCTTATCATATTGGTAGCAAAACATTACCAATATTTTACTCAGTAATTTATTCAACTATAATGTATTCTATAGAGATCAAGAAGCTAAAATAAAATGTGTTAAAATGTATGAACATTTCTCAAATTTCTCAGTTAGGGGATATAAAAACGTTCTCAAGAAATGTTCGGTTGAGAACACCAACTTATACTACCTGCCTGTAAAATCATACATATAACCATTAACATTAAAACCCACACCGATGTTCCCGTGGTCTAAGCCATCGGGCTCGCGAAAATACTGGAGTCCTGGTATTGGAGAGGTTGGGATTAGAATCTCGGCTGGGTGCACTGGAGAGGGAGGGGAATCTCCCCGCATATATGGGGTGCACTTATTTTGATCTATCCTATAAATAAAATAAATACTTGGAGAGCTTTGAAATGTGGTGCTGGAGAAGACTTGCGAAGATCAGGTAGACAGACAGACAGGGTTACAAATGAAGAAGTCCTAAGAAGAGTGCGGGAGAAGATAACTATTTTGGATGTGATACTTCGGTGCAAACCAAAATGGATCAGAACGCAACGGAACGGATCTTGACATGATCTTGTGCTCCTTGAAGAGGACCACGAAAGCAAATTATAACACGTACCGACCAATGGGTCACACCATGTTATTGACTGAATTACTAAACGGAATGTCACATTTCACGAAGGTTCTAAAACAAGATAAAAGACAGATTATTATTAATGGGAAGGTAGCAAACCGAATAAGGGTTTTTAGAGTTACGTGCAGACATTACTCTATGGTGGGCTGGGTGAGAGCCTCCCGCTGACCACTGGTTTACACATCTCGCTTATCCGAACAGGGCTTTGGGACGTCGATGGCACCCTCCAGGGTCAATAACGTAGTTCCCGAGCCCTTGGATAAGAGGATTGGTGGCACCGAGAAGCCTGTCGTAGAAAGACTGCACCATCTTCCGGAAGTGGTCCTTGATGGTAGGCATCTCCAGATCCCGATGCAGAGTCACATTGCGAACGTACCCAGGTGCGTCCACAATGATCCTAAGACACCGGCTCTGAAATGCCTGAATCCTCCTCAAATACGTGGCCCCAAGCGGGACACGCATAATCGAGTATCGGCCTGAGTAACACCGTTCCTTGTGGAGAGGGCTCTGCTCCTGTTAAGCAGTTGGCCAAGGCATCCCAGCCTTTGCTTTGACTTGGTCAGTCTTGCAATAAAGTGCAATCTCCAGGTCAGTTTGGTATCCAGCGCAAGTCCCAAGTACTTAGCACTGTTCGCCCATCTGATCCGTAACCTGGATTGGCCACATCCTTAGAGGAAACTGCACGACGTCATAGAAGGCAAGGTTGAGGGAAAGAGGAGCTTAGAAAGAAGGAGGATTCAAATATTGGATGACTTGAAAGAAAGAAGAACATTTTGGGAGCAGAAGGAGGAGGTAGAAAACAGGACACATTGGCGGTTTAAGTTCAATAACAAAAGGAATGGATATGTCATAGGACCGAACAAATAATAATCAAAATAAAAAAGCTCTACCCCTTTAAAGTTAATTTTTTCCCCCACCGCGTCCAAGTACCCACTTGGGTTATCTACACATTAATTACGAAAATTCGATAGGAATGAGGAATGTATGGTTTTTAGATGAGATGTATCCGCATAACGTGGAGAGAAATAGTGAAAACCAGTCTAGGAAAAACCACCCTCATTACTCCCGGCCGGGATTTGAACCCTGACCTTCCCATCACCAACAAGACAGACTAAATGGACTTGACATTTATAACGCGTGCCAACACGTCAATATTAAACCTCACACTAAACATTGACCATTAAATAAAATTGAGATTTAAAAAAACCTTATTGAATTATGTTTTTATTAACTTGCTGTGAGGCACATTTCACCATAAGTCAGCTCTGTAATGAATCAACTTGATAACTAACGATTATCGATACTGTAAAAAAGCGAACGTATAACTACTGCCTTTTAAGAATTCTCCCCCTTGTGATCTTATCGATATCAATCCATCGCTGAACCTTAACTTTTTTTTAAATAAAAATCAAGAAAGGAGATGGAGAAAAAAAAAAGAACAGCTACTAATTTTGTCTCTTTTCAACTTTTGAATCCAAACCCCATCATATATATATATATATATATATATATATATTAAAATACCTTTGTACAGACCCCATGTGATCACGTGGAAGGGAATCGGTAATTGGTCTTCGAAGACATTTTTAGATTTGATGACGGGGTCGAGGACAGATGATTATCTCGTCTGGGAAGAATTTTTCTACTAGTCCAGTTAACATTTCTACGCTAGTAAAAAGATTAATATTTGTTATTAAAAAAACACACATTTAACACAAGGATTAAAAGTGATTTAATTTTGTGAGATAAAGACGAGGAGGGTGGCTAAAAATTAAATACGCCAGCATTGCCAACAGACTTTTGTATCCACTAACTTTCCGTGAAACATTTTTTACCTCGTGCGTTCCATTTTGAGATTCGTATAAATTGACTGTATGTATCCTGTTTGAAAAATAAATACGTCTGTTTTAAACTGTCCCTAGTGGTAACACTGATTACTGACATGGCTCGCCACTGATGATCATGATTATGAACCTTCTATAGCTACTGGTCATTATTTAAGGCGGGGTGAAAGGGAAATTTTGTTAATGGATGTGTTTTTGCAGTTTTAATAGCAAAAATTATTTTTGGCCAAAATAAATAAAATATTGCTCCAGTAGAAACACATGGTTATATCAACAGTTGTTGAATATCTTTCATGAGCATAGCGTCATTAGAGGAGAAACTTTTTAAATGAAGAGAAAAAGTTGTCGTTAAACTCCAGGTCACCCTTGACAGAAATTTAAAAAATGTTGATCTTAACTTGTGAAAAAAAACCTCTATATTTATATTGGAAACATATATGATTTATTTTGACCAAAAACTTGTTTTGATATAAAAAACTTCAAAAATAACAAAAAAGCTCTTAGCTCGTCTCAATTTCCACCTCACCTTAAGGCCCAATATCATCCCTATAGATTATGTTTCACAATTATCTTTCATGGAAGAACACAATATATCTTAGCTTATCATTTAGTTTAATATTTATTACAAAATTTATTTTGTTTTTATGGTACTGAACGGATACTACTCTCCACTTGTTGTTCTGTGCCATTGTAAAATGAAAGACACATTCGTTATAGTTATGTATTTTATATATCTATTTATTTTCTTAATTTAATATTTAGCACACAATCTTTTGCCTCTTTTGTTTGTTTTAAAATGGATTTATATAAAACTACTACTATTAATATGTTGTAGGCCTACTGTGGTTATTTGAAATTATAAGAATTATTTATATTTAGATATTTTATATATATTTACTTTTTTTATTTTACTATCTCACTGTAACAACGTCACTTTTATTTTATTTATCTATATAAACACTAATAGGCACATTGCCCCAGATTTTCTGTTCTGTCTCTAGTAAAATATTGATCTATAGTGTATTATAGGTTTCCCCCTACTTTTAACATGTCTGTTTTCATTAGCGTACCCATGGGGGGCCTTGAGAAGGCTAGAGCCACCCTATCGTAGTTTGGGGATGCCCCGAGATCTACGCAAATCTGAAGAGAAAATAAAATTAGTCCTACACTTGCATTAGTGCCTCAGAGGAGAGGGGGTATGATCAGTTAAACATTGGGGCCAAAATAAATATCAAGTGTCACACATCCTTATGTTGATCCTCCCTAGTAGTCCTAATTGATGTCCTTGCAATCTAGGAAGTGAGCTAAGTCCTAAAGATTGCGGCAGGTTCCAAATCTCCCAGTTTCACATGTGGTTCCATCGAGGAGTTGTACAGTGGCTAGACCTTTACCTATTATAAATAATCGGTAATTTTTGTGACAGTTGTGATGGTTAAGCCAACTTTAATTTAGGGATATTTATTTATTACTTTGTTAAATTATCACGTTTATAATAGTACAAATATTAATAGTCAAGTTAACAAATACCAATTAAAAAGCTTCTTGGTGTATATATGGGTTTAAAAAAATTGCCCCCAGTGGCTAGGGGGACATATCCCAACCTTGAGCCCCCCTACTTCACAATCCTGTGTAAGCTACTGTCTGTGTTAATATAACTTGTATTAAAATGTATGTAACTAAATATTATTAATAAATTCTCTCTCTCATCTCTTTGAAAGCCATTATTAAAAAAAATCTAGAACATTGTATAGAAAGAAGTTAAACAAACACCAGCACAGGTAGTCAAATGGTCCAAAGCTTGACTCGCAATAGAATGGATGGCTTGTGGAGGGGAGGTTGTGAGGTTCGACTCCCGTTCCGGTGTATTGAGGGTGGTTTTTTCCCTCTAAATGGTTTTCCACTCTTCCTCCATACAAATGGTGGCACATTTTTCTATATTTTACCATACTCATTATCCAATTAGGGTAGATATGTGGCTTTCCAAGCGGGTAGTAAGACGTGGTGCACAAAGTTGGACAAATATATGGGGGAGGGGGGTGGTATTAATTTATTTTCCTACCTCGTCTTAATACCTGTCCGGGATGTACGCATTTTTAACACGCTATAATATAATAGGGATTATGAAGGTAGAAATCATAGAAAATATACTCGTATTTGTGTGGAGAGAGTGGGAAACTATTTAAAAAAAAAACACCCTCAACAATAAACCCAGCCAGGATTCAAAACACAGCCTCTTCATCACCGGCAAACTAGATTGGATAAGTTTGATATTTATTCCACGTGCCCATAAAAAACACTCTATGGTGTCAGCTCATAATTGAGCCAAATTGACCAACTAGCAGCCGTCTGTTGGCAATTATAGTGCAAACTTTTGCGGATAGAGGGCGTCATGTGGTCAGCATAACCAATCCCCCGGTCGTTAATCTCAGTTTTCTAGAGATTGAGTTGAGCGCTTTCCAGACCCACTACTTCACAGAAATATTTGGAAGCGCTGGGGATCGAGCCCGGTACCTCAGGAACTCTGATCTCTAGACCACAGAAGTGGTCTCGTGCCAATTAATGCAAGTGATAAAGATATAGGCCTAGTTATTTTCGTAAAATGAATCGTTTCAATAAATTAGGCTTAACTTATGTATCATTATAATCATCAGCAGACGTGGATAAAAAAAATTAAAACTAGAAACTGTTTATTTTCGTCTTTGAATGGAAAAACTTGAGCTCATATACAAAAACACTAGAAGTAAAATTTGGCGGGTGGGGGAAAGGGGGTGATCGCTGGGGGAAAAAAAATCGTAAATAAAGAGTGGGGTAACGACAGTTGCGGTGGTATTCTTTTCGAGTCCGGATGCTCGGCTGTTGTGGCTGGGGCCATATTGCGATGATGGCGCCATCTCTCGCCGTAGATTTACAGCTTCCTGCAACAGAAACAGCATCCCATCCCACTAGCTCCGCGCGCAATTAGACAACTGGCGTATACGGCTATAACTGTTCTGACACAGCTGAATGTTCGCTCCATTTAAATTGAAAGTCATACTTCATTGTTTGTTTTTTTCCTATGTTTGTTTTTTATAAATTTTATTTCTTGTGTAATTCTCTTCTTTTGTTTCGTGTGCAATTTCCGAGTGTATGATACATTTTTGTTGCGTGTAGCTATAGGCTATTGGTTGCGGTATTATTTATCTTCGGGATAAAATTTATTTCCTCAACACGTCTTACTACCCGTTCGAATTTTAACTACGCTAATGTAGAAGGGCTTAGAACGGTAACATTTAATGGGTACCTGAAAAATCACCTACCCAGCTGAGATTCGAACCCTGACCTCCCATCTCCGGTAAGCCAGACTAGAATAATCCTGAACTCTTGTCCACCTGCCCACCGATTTGGGTTACGAGGAGTAGTTTCAGCCTCGTCTTGACATAGTGAATAGGAGGCCGGCCTACTACAAAAAGTGGGCTCTTAGTTCGATCTCAAGAGGGGGACTAAGATATGTAATGTGTTCTTCCTATTCTCTATAAATATTTTAATTTATGACTGTTGGTTTTTATAATATATGCAATAATGTTCTATGTTTGTTTGTAAATCACCTGCTAACATGCCCTGTGCTCAAACGTGAAAATTTTAACTTATAAGTACAACTACATAATTTAAATTCGAGATTCTGTTTAGTTAAAATAACTACCCGGGCTAACCTGATACTACTTGCACACAACTTGCTATAGTTCTAACCAAATAATTATTCAAGCTCACCGAGATGAATGGTAATCCTGTATAGTCGGATAGGCTTAGGAATAACCTTTTAGCCTATATGAAAATACATTTTAAAGTGGTAAACATTGACACGCTATATTTATGTTACATCTGTCTAAACATACACTGTCAAAGGTGAAAGCTGGAAACATGGTTTGACGCATATAAATTCATGGTAGTAGAAAGTTTTTTAAACCAACAAATACAGTTGTTCTTAATGTGATAAGGCTATACTAAGCTGTATTTAAAAATATTAGCACAATGAATGTGCTTTTTTCTTTTTCTAAATAACATCGATTATTTTAACACATAACTTATTAAATGTTATAATTCTTAATAAAAATAGAGTTCTCTCTCTCTCTCTATATATATATATATATATATATATATAGTTTCTAAACTAAATACACATGAGCTAATGGCTAGCATAGTAATTAGTAAAGTCCTTAAGTTTGGAAAGCTATTATTTTATCATTTAATGAGTAAGTTTGTTGTTTTGCAACTTATTTCCATTCCATGATAATGACCACTCCAAATTAGGTGTGTAATACGAAGTGTGAGAGGATACTTCACTTATAGCACGTGTTTACATACCCAGTTTTGTTTTAACTTCGTTTCTCATCTTCGTCTCTATTCAGCTTGCAAAAAAAAATCTTCATTGTGAAAATCTTGATTGTCCTGCCACTGGGGAGGTCCTTCGTGTAGACTCACTAGCTAGAATTATATCATCAAGGGCATTTTCGATTCATGAAGGCCTTTACAGTGCCAACAATAACAACAATGTCGTCATCTAATTGAATACAGTTGACTTCAATCCATTGTCCAGTTTTCAACAGATCTGAACCATGTAGAAACTCCCGTCATAATACAAACTCAAAGATCCCTTTGTTAGAAATAGTGAAGGAGGAAGAAAAGGAGAGATAGGGAAGGGGAAAGAAGGGTGGGGGGGTTGTCTTGTTGGACGCTCATTGTTGTAGACAGTCGCGTCTTCTCCCACTTGTGTCCTAACAATGGCCAAACAAACGGTCTCTTACAGCCCACCAGAACAATGGCTCGGTGAAGTCAGATGACCTGGTCCGCCAGCATCCTCAAACCGCGCTGTAGACTGTCCAGAAGGCCTTGCTTTCAAATAGTCAAAAGTCTCATGGCCAACTGGACAAACAGTCCGCCATCTTGTTCCCGTGCCGCTTCTGTCTTTCGCGCTTTTCTGTCTTTTGTTCGCTTAGGAAAGACAATGTGAGAGAAAATGATGTGTCATGAGCGTGGGAGGCGGAGAATAAAAGAAAGGATGTAAAGAAAGGGCTGGGCGAATAAAAGAAGAACGAGCAAGCGCTTTGAATGAAAGTCTTGTGTAAACGCTAGATAATCCTGAGTATGAATCGACTTCAAACAAGTTTTTCTTCAATAATATATCTTGTAATTAATGCGTATTCTTGGCGGAGAAGTTTCGTTGCATCTGCTTTGATCGGATCAGTTTATTGTTAGTGGGTATTCATTGTTCCTATTGTCTTTATTTCTGAAGCGACTTAACGAGGAATTCAGAACAAGTTTCTCTATTTTCATTACCAAAAGATGCCTGAATAGCCAGAGATTCATTGCTGCACGTTAGTCCACCAACTGTATTGTAAGGATATCGTACAGTAAAACTGCAACTTTGTGTTGGTTTCACCATTTTTTACTGTGCTCGTTTATTGTTTGTCAGTTTCCCCACAAAATCTGAAAAGTAGCTAGCTGTTTTGCATGCTACCTGAGAGACGACTTGAATTCGGCCAGACTGACAAGCGTGCGAGGGAGCGACCGAGCGACTGAGCGACTGTGTGGCCAGACTGACAAGCGTGCGAGGGAGCGACCGAGCGACTGTGTGGCCAAACTGACAAGCGTGCGAGGGAGCGACTGAGCGACTGAGCGACTGTCTGGCCAGACTGACAAGCGTGCGAGGGAGCGACTGAGCGACTGTGTGGCCAAACTGGCGAGCGAGCGCGTGATTAGCAGAAAGCGAGGATGGTTTTTGACAAGTGATTTATTGTTGTGGTTTTCCCATCCTCTCTCCGCGCTAATGGTGATTCTTAGTTGCAAAGGCATACTTTGATCATAATATAGGAAGTATTTTAACATATCACTTTTACATATATATGGTTTATGGTCTTACCAATTAAATTAGGCCGCTAGTAGCAAGTGTGCTAAACCTATTGATAATTATATTTAAAAAAGTCAAATATCATGTCAAAATGAGAGGTTTTTCTAGCACTCAATAAACCAGCATACAATAATATTTCCCAGCGCCTGTAAACTAGATTGTTCCTGCTCGAGCGCGCGCCCTCCTGTCTGGCCACCTCTCATTTCAACTAATGTGCTCCTATTTTATGTTTTAGTCGCTCGCTCGCCCAATCTGGCCGTACCCTAATACATTTCCCAAGCACAAGGTAAAAATATCTCTCTTGGTGACATCATTTGTTTACATTCGACCACTAAACATTGCTAACATTTTGTATATCATACTATAGAATTGCATGGGTCTAAGGGGTCGTCCATAAACCACGTAAAGCTACTATCACACGACACTTGCTTGTACTAGAAATCAAGTGTGCTAGCTAGCACCTAGATATCTGTATACTAGCTAGTACAATAGAAACGGGACTAGAGTATTCACACGCTGCTAGTTTGGTACTAGGTTCTAGTGCAAATATTTATGGAACATCAACTATTAATTTTGGGTGAAGCAGCTGAATTAATTATTAATAATGATATTTAAAATTATGAGAGGGAGCGTAGGAAAAGAATATGGACACGGAACTGGCTGGAAAGACGAAATAATGATCGCGGGATACTGAAAATGATACATTCGGAGGTTAGGTAGGATACATTCAGGGTGACTCTAACGTTTAGTATCTACCCAAATTTGTATTCATTTATTTACGATGTGGTCAGAGGCACCTAAGACTATGGGTGTCCAAGTACAGTATCCTTAACACACACATGTTCTTTTTTTAGGCCTACGCACACTTTATATTCTAAAAAAGCAACCACCCAAGTTGGTATGCTATCAAGTTTATTTAGATTAAATTTGGGTCTGGAACACAGTTTGTCATTTTTAGATGACATGTTTTTAATTAAATATATATTTAATATATTGTCATATTGTGGAAATTTGGTATTATATAAACAAGGATATTTAGAATAATTTTCTGCCAACAACAAAATAACATCCGATGACCATGTCGGCGCCATTTCTATTATTTCTCCACACAAACTCACAAAGTCTCAGCNTGTCAGAACTAGTACAAAAATAGCGCCTGTTCTATCCTCAAAACTAGTATGGTAGCCAGTACCAAGTGGCAGAACCAGTATACTTTTTCTGATTCACACGACGCTAGATGATGACGTGCTAGCTAGCGCTAGCTAGCACACTGGATTTCAAGTACGAGCTAGTGTCGTGTGATACGGGCTTAACGCTTTCTTATTACCTTTTAGCCCCCCTCCCTCCATGTAACACCATGTAGACATTTAGCCTAGCCTCCCCCCTTCCCCGCAACCTGTGTTACGTAACTTTTCTCACCAAGAATGAACGTCATTTTTTCATAGGGAAATTTTGTGATACCAAAGGAGGGATTCAAATTTAATACTTCTTAAAATCCTTTTTAAATCCTGATTATAAATTGTTTCGGAGAGTATTACTATTTATGCAGACATATACGTCAAGCTCTAATTCCTCAGGTTCATGAGGAAAAACCTCTGCTATATTTATGTTATGGATGTCAGGTTTGCAATCTGATTAAGAGCCAGATAGCACTACTATGTGCTGACTAGGATGGCCCTTTTCTGTAGTGGCGCTATACATGATAATGTTAAAGTGCCCACATACGATGCTTGACCCTGGGGGAAGACATCTTTCTTAATATTGTGCACTTTTTTATTGTCATATTATCACCATATAAAGAGATATTTAAACAATTCCAGGCATACAACTTTTCTAAATTATATTTTGGATTAATTTACAATTTTAATTTAGTTAACTTATCAATTCCTAGACTCATGTTTCGTTCCAACATCGATCCTGGATCGAAAAATACTAGATGGCCAATGAAGCGGAGATCGGGTTTCGAATACCTGTTGGGTGTACTCAGAGTGGCTTTTCCGAAATGGTTTTATATTCTCTCTCCACGTTAATGTGCTGCTGCTGAAAATGGACAGTAAGGAATACAATTGAGCCTTCTAAACGTTAGTTAATTGTTAGTTAATTGCTTCTTAATTTTCTAAGGGAGAAAAAAAATTATATGTATGTATAGTTCTAATTTCAAAAGTTGATGAAGTAAAGGCCATAATGTGTTTTTTTATTTTCTTTCCCGATGATCCTGAAGAAACACCATTTGGTGAGAAATGTACTATATTTCAACTAATAATATTTTTTTTATCACACACCAACACTTCGCATATTTTATTCGCTGGAGAAATATTTTAAAAACACTATCATTTATTAAATTTACTGAACAATATCAATTCTATAAAATTTTAAATCTGTCAATAATAAATGAAGATTGTTTATAAGTACTTTTGATCAAGGAATAATCTGGTTTTGTTAATGGATTTTATTTTCAAGTAAATCAACTGTTTAATTCAAACAAACTAATTTTTCTTTTACGAATTTTGCTGAAGGTTTTAATTGTTAGTAAATAATAACCTCTTATTTTGTTTAATTGAGTTATCCTTTAATTTTTTCATTGTACGTTACCACCTCTCACAAAATATTATGAGAAGTGGTTGTATTTTGAGTTTATTGTTGTGTTTTCTTCCCCTACAAAATCATAGCAGGATATGACAATGTTAGTGAGATGTGCTGTATTTCTCTAACGGACGGAACACCCGGTGGTCTCGAGACAAGGGTCATTGTGACATCGTCGGAGATAGCCGAGGTAAAAGAGTTTTAAAATGAGCATATAAGATTAGTTACAATGTATTATTAAATACAACTCCTTTAAAAAAAACAGTAATTATTTGTGATACTGTAGTCGCATGGTAGTGGCAGAAACTTTGAATAATAACATATATTTAATGTTAACTTTTTCAGAATTTATAGAACAAAGTTTTAAATAGTACATGTCAAGCTACACGTTTTTCACGTTCTCAAAACCAAGGTAACAATAACCTTTGTATTTTTATTTTTATAGTAATTTACGTTACTAACATAAAAAACTAGCAGTGAGGAAAATAACTGTTTTCAAATATTTACCACATCCTGGTATACAGATTTTTAGAGCAGTGAAAGCGATCTTGACCAATTTCTCTTTAGGAAGGGAAATTGGCCAAACGCGGTGGACCCTGTTTTGGGGCTGTGGGGCAAGCAAGAGACCTCGCATTTCAAAGGGACACTCGGGGTCAAGCCATCAATCAGACTGGACGTGTGATAGGCACTCGCTTTTTGGTAGTCAAACAGTACAGAAGTGAAAGTAACACCTCTTGGTTTTAGCGTAAATCATAGATATAATTAGTAATTCACAATATGTTAACCACGAGTAACTTATATTTTAATAAATCAACCTCAATTAATAACTTTAATATTCATTTTATGCGTTATAGCCCCATACATTAATAATCAATAATATAACCACATAATACCGTTGGTAGGATCGTAACTACCTGGCGCCCGAATAAAGTAATATCGTGCCGATTTGTAACAAACGCAAGAGAATCGAAGTCGATCAGGTTATATACAGTAGCCCCATGGCTTCTTTGGTGCTGACTGACAGCTCACAGCTGACAACTGATGGCTTTAAAAAGCTACCAGACCAAATTATGTATCCCTACGCCGAACCATATGATCTGCAAAAAAACATGTTTTTAGCAGCTGTCACTTCTGACAGTCAAAATTTAGGTATAAACATAAATGTTGACTGTCAGAAGTCATCTGTGAACTATCAGTCAGCACCAAAGAAGCTACGGGGCTATTGTACTAAACCGGTCAGGATCCAAACCAAGGACGTCCGGGGCAGATACGACGTGCTACTAAAATACAAAACTAAACATTTACTTATTGATGTTCCACACATGTTTAAAATTTGTTTTATTACATCAATTTCGTTACAATGAGTTAGATAAAATAGTGTCAAGATAGGATATCGGAGTTGCATTATATAGTGTTTAAATCGGTACAAACTAAGAAAGACATAGCATTTTACAATTATTTTCCTGATAGGTATACTTCATTCACGGTAGGAATTGTTTTCTGAAAGGTCTTTTTGCCTACCAATATCCTACTATATAATAGATTTATGGTAGGGAAAAAGGCCTTTCAGAAAACAATTCCTACGCTGACCAGACTTTAGGTAAAGGTACCACTCCGAATTATCAAATAGTTCTTAAAATAAAGTTAGAGTTGGTGAAATGAGAGTTGTTCAAATCTTTTAAAACTAAGAAAAAAAACTTACAAGGGTGGTATAGAACCTAAACTCAGCAGGAAACTTGACAGGAAGGTAGAGAAATTGCCTCATATAACCAGAAAAATATAAAAATAGGAAGTTTAAAAATGCGGCACTGGGAATTTGAGGGTATTGGGAGGGGTGGGGGGTCTAAATAAAGAAAAAAGCCTTCTAGGGAAGGTAGATAATTGTATTTGGGCAGCCATGTATATAATCAAATGGGTCTTAAAATGTGAAATTTCAAAGTTGGAGTTGGTGAAATGGTGAAGGAAGGTTCAAAACTTTTAAAACTAACAGAAAAAACAACGTAAAGGATAGTATAAAATTTAAACTTGACAGAAAGGTTAAGGGGCTACCCCAAATAACAAAAAAGAGTCTGACAGTTTCATATTTCAAAATGGGACTCTGGATAAAAGGGGGGATATTTCCTTATCTTGGAAATTGGGGGTATTGAGGGATCTAATTGTAGAAAAAGCCTTTTAGGAAAGGTAAATAATTGAAATTTTGCAAGGAGGTAGATAATCAAACAGGTCTTAAACTTTGAGATCTCAAAATTGGAGTTGGTTACATGGGGAGGGGGGTTCAAAACTTTAAAGTCTAGGAGAAAAAACAACTTTAAATGGTGACATAAAATTTAAACTTGGCAGTAAGTTTAAGGGACTACCCCAAATAACCAAAATAAGTTGATAGTTTCAAATTTTAAAATTAGAATTTGGAAAAAGGGGTAAGGGGCGGGATACTATATTAATAATATAAAGCGTTTGCCATGAGCGTTGCGAGATATCTCCCTCGCCCAGAGGTTTAAATTTCAAAATTAGTAGTCTCTGGGCACGAACATATACATTTATAAGCCGGAATTTTACAATTTATATTATATTTAATATATATGACACTTTTTAACTTTTGTACTTACTTACCCCTTTTACAATTTTTTAAAATTATTAGATTTCTTCTTCATTACTCTGTTTATCCTTTGTAATATTCACGTTACGGGCACCATTCTATCTTTCCTTCATACCACCACTTGGGCAGCCACTTTCGTAGTGTGTTATTCGGGTTCGCAATTCATGCCCCGTGGAGGGCAACACTTTTACAATGCTATCTCGTGCTTATACGTTGGTAGCCAGTTTTGAAATGCTCTTGTTCACAATTCGTGAGTTTTGTTATTATATTATGATTAGATTGATGTGATTTGTTGTCAGGCTATAAATCGAAATATCTTAGGTTAGTTTAATGAATTTAATCAGCGTCATTGTTGTATTGAACAAGTTGAATTCGCGATCCGATATCACACGCGCTGCTATTTCACTCATAAGGGAGCTGGGATGGTTAAAATGTGATTGGATCAAGGTTTATCTAACCTTGTGACAGACGCGGAATATTTACGGTACTGATTCAGATTCGGTGATTAATACGTGGGTCCTGACTGCTCGATGACTTACGCGAGTGTCCTCACCTAAGTTTTATAACAGTGTTGTTGACGAAGATTTTTGCTTCTAGAACGTTCGAATAACGTGATACAATTGTCCCTTGTCTCTACCCCCTTTTCCTTCTTGGTTGGGTGGCCGATATAGAGAGATATTTACTGTGAAATATAATGTAAATTAAATGAATTGTTAATATTATTACGTTGGACTAGATCTGATTATCTTAATTAATTGATCAAAAGAGAGGTGTAAAATATTATAATATTACACCTTTATGCTATTTTTGCACCTATCACACTTTTTTAACTTAAAATATTTCTCCGGGGCATAACCGCAGTTAAAGTAAAAAGTAAAGGTAAAAAGACCAAAAATGGTAAAAAAAAGGGTAGATGTCAGTCTAATTAAAAAGGGTAATAAGAACAAAAGGGCAAATAAAAACAAAAATGATAAAGGGGCAAAAAGGGTAAATATTGAAAAAAAACTAAATCTAATAAAAATATATAAAGGGTATAAAGGTTAAAAGGAGTAAAATAAATAAAAATAAAGAAGGTATAGAGGTTAAAAGGGGCAAAATATATAAAAATGTTAAAAAAACTGAAAAGTGGCCAAAGGGCCAAAAAGAGTAAAAAAAAGTACACATGGTATAATGGATCAGTTGGTAAAAAGGATAAAGGATTTAAAAGGGTATACAGGCAGGTTAAAAAACATAACAAGGGGGGAAATGGGGAAAATTTGTGTGAAAGGTAAACGGTGAAGATGTGGTAATTAAATGCTGAAATAATTTTGATTGGATTTAATTACAACCCTTTAACAACTGATTATTTATGCTCTTGTATTGTACTTTAATTTTTATTAGCACCAACAGGCAAGAGTTCAAAGTATTGTGTATAGAGAAGTTATAAATTAATCTTCAAAAGTAATGTCGGCTTTTAAAACACGTTCAGATTATATCTATATTTAGACATTGTGTATTACGTCAGCCTTCCTTCACGTTTTGTTTAACACTTCAGACCAATAAAGGATTAATATTTAAACATAATTTATGGTTTGGCTACTTATTCCCTGTGGTTAATTTTAAATACTAAGAATAATAAAGTACCTGATAGATTCCCCGTGCGAAGAACGGGTACACCAGCTAGTATTGTAATGTAATCAAAATGGTTTAAAAGAAAGTAAGATATTTGGTGATAAATACTAAATTAACACAGTTCATTGGGAAGATTTTTCACTTTAATATCAATTTTAAAAGTAAGATTTTTCTATTAATCACCGTTATAAATCCAGGAAGTAAATTTTTAATAAATCTGCCTTTTTACTAAGAAAAACAGTTACATTCACTTTTATAACTTTTTATTTAAAATTAACAGCCAATTCAATATTTAAAAAACATACATTATGTTAACAATCTGGTATCTATAAAATATAATGCAAATTGACTAACTAACTAAAAACATGTTTCACAAACATGTATCACAAACATGTATGAATAAAAAGTGAAACAAATCAATATAATTTGTATATACAAGGCAAATCCGAAAAATAATGTTCACCTTAACCTAATTTTTCCATTAAAAATTATTGAATAGGAAAGAAAAAGTCACGTGAATTCTGAGAAAGTCAAACATTCAGCGTTGCCCATTTTTATACTTAATATCTTACTAGAGCCCCTAGTCAAACATATACCCATACACACGAAATGTCAATACTTGTCCCGTAAAATAAGCTAGAACCGGTGTGGGTAACCCTGTCGCTAATCGCCACAAGTGGCGAATTGACCAAAAAAGGGTGGTGGATTTGAGTTTGCCAGTTCTCACAGTAGAATAAACGCCGTGTGCTGGTTTCAGCTTAACTTTATAATACAATAAATTTAAAACTTTTTAGTGCAATGTGTTTTAACAAATTAATAATTTGAAACCTACTAATAATGTACACAATGTTCTAATGATTTATAACCTATGAATCCTACACGCTCCGTATTATCCGAGTTTTTTCGTATCCGAGGTAGGTTCGGCCCCAATTATCTCGGTTGATCGCGACTCTACTGTAGATTGTTTCAGCATGTGAAGTACCTAACGCAATAGAAATAAAGTATAGCTCACCTGCGTGGCCTGTAGATTACAGTGTAAAACAAAACATAAAATGTCTAGGGAATGTAAGGGGAAGACGAGGCACTCTTTTGACCCTCTTCGAATACCATTTTGAAGCTGACGGTAACAGTTCATAGTAAAAGTGTTTTGAATATGCATGAAAAATATTCGGGAAGGGGGTGTGGCTCAAGATAGTCTCAGCTCCCGCACTCTAGAAACAGGGGGAGGGGGACCCTCAAGTCCCCCTCCTTGCCTTCCCTTTTTCGGAGCCTCTGATCAGGATTTAAAAAAACTGACCAACTGGTTCACAATCAAGCAAACTGCCACATTTTGGTTCACAAATTATACAAAAAAAAAAGAGAGCAACTATCCAGTAGAATAGACTGCTGATGACAGGGATATCGAGGTTTGAATCTCTGTCGGGTGTACTGAGGGTGTTTTTTTTTATAAAATTTATTTTCACTTTCCCTCCACCCAAATGGGGATACATTTCCTTGAAATAGAACCTTCTTAATCTCTAAAACCATTAGCGTAATTATTACATAGTAGTAAAACGTGGTGTTAAAAAACACACAAAAAACTATACACTTACTTTCAATAAAAACATCTATCAATAAAAGCGGCACATGTCCACCAGCCACTTAAAATGACGTGAGTAAAAATATGTGTTAACTTTGAGTTTGCTGTAGGTTTTGTTCCTGCATTCAATTCTTCTGAGGCGAGCCGTCGTCACCGAAGCGAATGGTTGGTTTGGTTGCCGGGGTGGTGCGCTGATGTCAGACCTTTGTTGGGGCGTCTTGCTACACTGACTCCAGATAATTCACCCACTACTTATGTTTCTACGGCGAGAACAAATAATGCTTTTGTTTGCTGCCCGACTCCACCTCCCTCCCCTCCCACTAAACCACTCGTTCTAGCTTCTTTGTAAGTGTGTACACACAAAAAGGGGGTGGGGGATGTTCTTTGTAAATTCCCCCTTACACTTTCTGTTTCTTGGTTGAGGAGTTTCAAACACAGCCGCAGGAGTTTCAGAATACATGTGGCAGCCTGAAGCTTATAGAGACACGGTTTCCTGTTTCACTAGAATAACATGTCACTTTAGTGACTTGTGAGTTTGTATTTTAATTTTCTACTAAATTGTATGTAGGGGTATGGGCCTGCAGGTATACATCTAAGGGGCGGATCCAAATTTCCTTACTACCCCACTTCCTTAAAAATGTCAAAGAACACTTTATCAAGACATCAATTGTAAATGAAATATTTTCAATAATTGAGCAATAAAGTACCATTTTTAATAGCGATGAATTATTTACGAATCATACACTAAGAGCGTTTTAATCTAAGAACCGAAAGAACGTTGTCGATACAATTTCCCCCGAAATTGATTTCTGTTCACTTTGTTAAATGTATCATACACCCCTCCCCCACCTCTTTCTTCACCAGTAAATGGATCTTATATACATACCTCAATGGAGATATATATTAGAGTTGTGAATGTGAGGAATGCCAGGCCTCCACCGTGGTTCGGATCCCACGTTACACTGTAGGTCCTCCATTTCATCTCACAATCACCCTACCATTACACATTAGCGTAAGTGCGTACAACCCGAACGGTTAGTAAGACGCGGTGCTAATAATGATAATAATCTATATTAGAGCTTAAATAACTTAAATATCTCGAATATTAATGACAAACTGCGTATGACTTAAAACCAAATTGATATTAACTTATTCGATAAAAATAAGATTTACTTTAAAATTATTGAACTTTTTTTCACGCTGAGAACATATTTAAATATTATTATAATTACTGTATTTGATGATGACTAATATTATGTAGACCAAAGTTAATCTTTGTTTTGGATATTTAGAAATGTTTACTATTCCCTTGAATTTTGTCAACACTAATAGTCCTAGTATTTTCTATCAACTACTTAAAATATCTTCTTGGTGTAAGTAGGATGATTAAGGAAAAGTTTAAGAAAATTAATTTTTACTCTATATTTTAGAAGAAATTAAGTGAATTGTCCTCCCACCAATCAAACAATCTTGAAACTATCTATCATCGTAGCGATAAGGGATGGTTAGATTATTATAAAATCCTCTCCAACTTTTTTATTTTGATACATGTTTAATCTTCCTACAATTTACAAGCTAGGAACACAGGGTTAGTAGGAATAATTTTGAAAAAATGATTCCACATGTATCTGGAGAAAGGATGGAAAGTCACTAATGTGAATTTAGTATCGACCTTGGTCATGATTGAAACCCGGATCAACGTTAAAGGTGCTAATTATGATACCAACTTTGCAATTAATCAATTATTTTAGTAGACATCAAAATGTTTGGTTTATTTACGGTCCTATTTTATTATAAAGGGCCTTTTGGAAAATATATATATTAAGCTGTCGAAATTGATAACATTTTAATATATATAATTTGTGTTATTTTATAAGTATTGTTATCATCTATCAAAAGTTACCGCTGCAGATCTCATGACTTGACGTAATTGAAAGTAGATCAAGCAACTTTTCTAGGTGTCAGATAAGGCCCTTCGTATGAAAATTGGACTACAATTCTAATTAGTACGTATCTACAACTAAATAAATAGTTTATTAGGAGAGATTACACAGCTCACGCGAGTACGAGACATGAATGAAGCGTGGCTTGTTGAATACCTTTTCTCGACTATTACTGAGAGTTTAACGACGTCAATCAGGGTGTCGCAAGGCCTTTCTAGGCTGAAGCCAATTGTTACCCCAAAGAATAAGATAGAAAGTCCACATGGTTTACTAAAAATGGATCAATAGTTCCATAGCTTACCGCTAGAAAGCACTTCTATGCTGTCAACGAATATCAACACACAGGTTGCAAATAATTGTAATAAACGGTATTGTCCGTATGGGATCACATTTCAATAAATGTAATTTAGTTGATGGATGACACCTGGACACGGGATTATAAACCGGGACCTTTGGTTTAGCGAACCTGTGATTAGTTACAATGATTTGCAACCTACCCGCCTCGGTGGCATAGTTAGCTAACGCGCTAGTCGTGTTGAGCTCGACTGCCGAGGACGGGGAGATCGAGGTTCGAATCTCGGTCGGGTGAACTGGAGGTGGGTTTTCCTAAATGGTTTTCCACTCTTCCTCCACGCAAATGCGGGTTCACTTCCTCTATAATCAACCTTCCCAATTCCTAACCCATTAGCGTAATTAGTACTTAAGCGTATAACCTGAACAGGTAGTAAGACGCGGGGCTAAATAATAGATTTGCAACCTGTGTGTTTATATCCATTGAAATTTCGATTTAAAAATTACAATCTTGTATTTTATACTTGGCGGCATAACAGCCTTCCTGAGTCTCAAATAGCTGTGGTTTATGATAGCTCGCGAGACAATTGTTCTATCGTATGTAGCTGACGATTCCACACGTCTATTTCAGACTCAGCCTTAAACTATGGTTGAAGAATGACTTTAACCAAGGAATAAATCTTAGATAGCTCATTGGCAGAATATTGGCGTGCTAATTTAAAGGTCACGTGTTCGATTACCATACCCGTGTGACATTTTTCAACTAGTTTAAATTAATTTCTACGATTTTTTTTAGCACCAAGTCTTACTACCCGTTCAGCTTGTACGCCTAAGTACTGATTACACTAATGGGTTAGGGATTAGGAAGGTTTAATTTAGAGTAGATTCACCCACATTTGCGTTGAGGGAGCGTGGGAAACCATTCAGGGGGAAAAAACCTCAGTGCACCCGACCGGGATCGAACCCCGATCTCACCGTCTTAGGCTGTGTAGTCCAACATGAGAGTAGCGCATTAGACCATGCGGCCACCGAAGCGGGCTACGATGGTTTAAGGTGCGGCAGAATAGAAGACCAAATCTCGTTTTGGGTCTTATCTTCCTTCTCGAACTGAGTACCTGCTTGAGGAGAGGTAA
>CABFWO010006120.1:0-38519 GCA_902155825.1 Timema genevievae
AAAATTCATCAAAATCTCGAGTTCGATTTTTTTGACGATCACCATACTTTCTCTACCTGTAAGATAGAGAGAAAGTAAAAAGGGTTTCTTTAAAGAGATGTGTCTAAGTTAAACCATGGTCCATTGCTTCTCTCTCTCTTTCTCTCTTTTTATCATCACATTTTACTATCTCTTCAGGTTAAACGCATTTATGATAATTACTCTGATGGGGTAAGGATTAGGAAGGAAGTATTTTAGAGGTAATATACTCGCATTTGCATGGAGGGAAAGTAGGAAACCAATAAGAAAAAAACACCCTCAGTAGACTCAACCAGGATTTGAGCCTCGATCTCCCTGTCGAGAGCAGGCCAGTCTAATATAAGAGTGATGCCTTAGACCATTCAACCAGTGAAGCGGGTAATTCCCTTGTTGATATGTAATTTTTAGGAATCCACAAGGCCGTAGCCAGGGGAGGGTTTTGGGGGTTCAAACCCCCTCCGAAATTCAATAAACAAAATATATATGGCTTTAGTTATGGTTTAAACCATATCAAAATTAAGATAAAAGTACAAATTAGAGTGCTGTGTTACTCTAAAAGCACTTTAGAGAGCTTCTAGAGGTGTTTAATATTTAGAGATTGTCCTAGCCTTCGGCATTTAGGGGGTAAGGTTGTCATAAAAAACACTTTAGATAGCTTCTAGAACTGTTTATCCTTTAGAATTTTTTCTAGCGTCCAGCAATTGGGGGATGTGCCCACCAACCCCCTCTGAAATTATTGGCTGGCTACAGCCTTGGGAATGCATATAATCATTAGAGTCACAAAATAATATCAAGGGGGCAAGGTCGAATTAAAAATCAATGATAATGTTCCCTCCTCAAGTCTTCCCTATGTTGTGTAATTTATTTATTTACCTTGGAATGTTGAGAAAGACTATGGCATGGACCTTGTGCTCCTTCAATTTACTGGTGAGGTCTTTCCCGTCGCACTCTAGGGTCACCAGCTCTGCCAGACCTTTCCACTTCCTTCGCAGAAGATCCTTACCCCCCGCTTGGCCGTAGAACATCTTGTTTCTCAGGCGAGAATTGAAGCGCTCTGGGTGGGCCTCTGTAAGGGTTTCAACAACAAAAAACACAATTATATAACGTGTATCAAGGGTTTTTGTATGGGTTGTTCATGAAGTACTTAAATACTATAATAATGTCCTTTACTATATTTACAACAAATAATGGGATCACCTTCCACATTTTTTTAAAACCTCTAGGACGATGATATTGAGGTTCGAATCTCGGTCGGGTGAATTAAGGGTGGTTTTTCCTAAATGGTTTTCCACACTCTCTCTCTCTCTACACACACAAATGTGGGTTCACTTTCTCTAAATTTAACCTTCCCAATTCCTAGCCCAATAGTTTAATTAGTATTTAAGCGTATAGCCCGAACGGGTAGTAAGACACAGTGCTAAAAAAAAAAGTTGTGAGCTCATAATATGTGGAAAATTGACATTTGGTATGGACATAGCTGTGTGTTGGGCTCATACTTTAATTAAATTAAATTAGTTGAAAATTTATACCTGGACACGAGAGACTAACCGGGATCTTTGATTTAGCAGATTCATCAGCTACTTGAGCTTCTATTGGACCATAGCCATTGGTGACTCTGAGACGGCATTCATGTTTCTGCTTGTACAATATTTAATATAGATAATCTTGTCTAATTAAGTACGTTAAGAGTGGCAACCTAAATGCTGACCCCTAGTCGCCTGTGGCTGTGATTCAATGATAGCTCTATTAGAAGATGAGTCCACATGTTCATCATGGACTCTGCCTTAAACTATGAATGAAGAACGACGCTGAGCATAGAACAATTTCTGAATAATTCAGTGCTAGAGCATTGGCGCACTAAGCTAAAGTTCCCGGCTTTGATTCTGGTGTCCAGGTATCATTTTTCAACTAACCAATTAAATGCTTTACAGTGCTCTTTTTTGGCATGCTCTGAGGCCTTAGACTTTACTTTTATTTTCATCCATTACTGTTGCTAGCCTGTGGCCTGGGTCAGCTCATTTTATTCAAGCCATATATTCTCCACTACCGGCTTGCTAGGCCTGTCATTATACTCTAACTTAAAACAAGGACAGACGCAACATCCAGACCCTAGCCATTTATTCATCAAGGTGAAAAGGGTAAACCCACGTTTCTGCAAACGATAAATTTTTCCGGCTATGCCGAGATTCAAACGGGGGACCCTTTGCTCAGTAGACAGACACGCTACCGACTGAGCTAAGATGTTGGAGTAGAGCTTAGACTTGCATTCCACAAAGTCACGATCGACAGGGTTATTGGGGTTTGTGTCACCGTTGGGTGCACTGGAGGTGGTTTCCCACATGTGACGTTTCACTATGGTTCAACGAGTCCTTCTTTACCATAATATGGGTACACTTTCTATAACTCACTTATTCATTCCTTCCTCCATATTATGTTATTAATAATCATTGTGCTAGGACATAGTAACTAAAATAAAAGTTGTATGTTCTTTTTTGCAGAAACTTGCACCAGTACCATCAAAATATAAAGAAGAGGAGAACATTGTGCCTCTTATCTTCTTAATGAGAATGCTAGTTAAATATATAAATGTTTGCCCCTTTGAACAAAGCATCACAAGTAAGGTTGAGCATATGAGTGATTTAACTGCTCAAACTGTCTTGGTTGTATTAACATAAAACAATATTTGTGTCAGTATTAAAAAGGAGTATATCTGTTAATTTAAAATTATGTGTAGCTATGAAAGTGATCAAAATTATAAATATTTTGAAAAATGTACAGAGAAGTTTATTTGTTTTCTATCAAAGCCTAGCACAATTATCCTTTTAGGTTGGCGTTCTTCCCTATCAATTCATGATCATCATCATCAACTTTTTCAAGCTTGTGGCTGGGCCAGTTTAGTGAAATGCCTCCATCTCTTTCTCTATCCTTCCAACATTCTTCCTCCTTTAATTATTTCCATTATTCTCCTTTCACTTGGAAGAGTTCTGTTTTCTGCGCCTCCCATCTCTCTCTTGGTCTTTATCAATTACATTACATTGTTACATGGTTTTATAAGTTTCTTAACTTTTTTATGTTTCCATCCATCTTTCCTGGAGCCTTCCTTCTCCCAAATTTAATATAAATTACATAATTTTACAGTTTTTCCAAATTGGTTCTATACATTTCTAATTCACTAGACAATCATTTGTTTTTATAATATTTGTAAGTAGAAACACAAAGTAATTAGGCCTATACCACAGATAAATAAAATAACAAACTTTATGTGTCAACATATTTGTGACCATCTTTTGTGGCCGCATGGTCTAAGGTGCTACTCTTTCAAAAGACTAGACTACCTAAGACAGAGAGATCGAGGTTTGATCCCAGTTGGGTGCACTGATGATTTTTTCCCCTAAATGGTTTTCTACCCTCACTCCATGTAAACGCGGGTGCACTTCCTCTAAATTAAACTTTTCTAATCCCTAGCACATTAGTGTAATAAGTACATAGGTGTATAACATGAACTGCTAGTAAGACACAGTGCTTAAAAACAATATATTTGAGGTTTATTGTATTAGACAGAGATAAAGTATACCACAGTACAGAAAGCTAATTTTATGGCTAAAGTTATCAATACTTACATCTACTACTATCATTATCATACTACTATAGAAAATGTTAAACTAGATTAAGTATGGTATTGTTTGTAGCCTTAAAGTAAATTAATTTATAGAATTACCACCTTTTCAATCAAACTTTAAAATGCCACTAGCTTTCTCTGTTGCAAATATTAATATACAACGTATATAACATTTTAGAAGACTAATATAAAGGAAACATAAGTGATAGTTCAAAAATAGCTATGGCTACAGAAACTTCTTGAACTAGGTAACCTCTAGTTTATTAAGAAACATATGTAGTATACAAGTTTATTTTTTATCTATTAATAAACAAAGATAAAAATACAAACTAGGGAAGAATAAGAAAACTAAATTAAATCAGAACCCTTTACTAGCACCACTTTGTTTTACAAGGACTACATCAAATGACAGTGAAACTAATTATTTAATAAAGTTTTTAACTTTGCCAACTAGTTAGACCAGTCAAAGTCAAACACCCTGCAAAGTTGCAAATTTTACTTTTTAATTAAATAAATATAAGAGCTTAGAAAATGAAGCACAAATAAAAGTAGGATTATTAATATATAGGCCCTATTTACAAACAATTCAATATTTTGATGCCACATGGCATTTTCCTCGGGAGCTAAAAGAAGGGCAATTAGCATCAAAATTTGGAAGTGTAAGCACATGTTAAGTATTTTTACCTGTTTTTGTGCTTCACTGTCTGCAATTCTAAATTACATACTATAACATGATTAATTTACTTTATTTAATAAATATAAGCTTTTACTATGTTAACAGCATGTGATAAGGATTTAAAAAATAAAAGTTGGAACATTAGATTGTATCATTTATAACTTACTAAGGTTTGTTCGTTGATAAGTAAGCTCTCAGTTTTTATATAAATACAAATGTGTGGGATTTTTTAAAGTTGTCTCATTTGTAAGTCATGTGCTATGTTGTTTTTGTACTGGTTATTTCAGAATGAGCAGGCTATGTTAAGTTTAAAGTGTGAAATATTACAGAAACAAAAAGTTATAATGAAAGTATTTTTAATTACCTCTAGCTTCATGAAACTCAAGTGCAATGTGAGCGTCAACACCCAGAGAAAAGTAATTATTAACGACACTCAAGGGTAAGCTATCCTTCCCCTCCTCATTGGGCTCTGCACTAGGATTCTTCTCTACTTTCAGTTCCCAGCGATCAAGGTTAACTACTTCACTCTCTGCAATGTTTGACAGTATTTTGGAGATGGGTTCATCTGTGTAGCCCTAAGACAAAGAAATACATTACTAAGCCCTGAAAACTTAAAATTAAAAAAAAAATGTACGTAACTCTACACAAACTTTCTCACTCTATTTCTTAGAAATGGAGATATTTACTCAAAATTCATAATATAATATACACTAGCAAAACCGAGAACAAATTGTGTTAGATATATGTAAAACATTTTTTATTCATGGTTTTAAAATTCATCATTTTATTTTTAAAGAATTAACATCTTCATTTGTATATTTAGATAAATAAAAAATATCGATATTGAGTCCTCGTGGGTCAGCACTTCGTATTAAAATGTTGACTTCCGGTTTAAAATTTTTGACATTTTATTAGGGGTTGCACATCTATGGTTATTGCATTGCTGTTAAATTCCTCATTTATAAATTTTGACCAATAAAATAGGCAAATATTGACTAGTGAATCTGATAGATCATTGTTGCATAAACATTTCTCCTAAGAGGTTTAAGAAAAAATAACAAACTTTTTGAGAGACTTACTTATATTTAATTACTCTATGGCATTGGAAAATTATTGCGTTAAAACTTAAGTAGTATATCTTTACAACTAAAGCTCACAAAATTGTATTAATATATTTGCCAATATCTCAGAAACTGTTGGTTTTATAAAAATATATTTCATAAAAATGTTTTTTATTTTTAATAGTACTACAATTTTACAATGATAAGTTATTTAGTATCTCACATAGTTGCGGAGATACGGAAATTTCCGCTCTGTAAAGTATCCTAAAAGTAATTTTCATTGGAAAATGAAAATAGCCAGTTTATTTATAAACTTAATCAACGCCTAGATACAAATTTTAATCAAAATCGTTAGAGCCTATTTTGAGAAAATCGATTGTTTCTCTTTTCGCTTTTTATTAAACTACTATTGATTTGGGGGTTAGAAAGGCACACAAACAAACGGCATTGCAAAAACAACTTTTTAGGGTTCAGGGGGTCATGAGACGTCGACATTCATCAACATTTCAGTTTTTTTTTTTACAGTCGCAATAGTGTTTGAAAAGTTTATATCTACATATTTACAATGATGAGTAATTTCATATCTCTAATAGTTTCGAAGATATGATAAAAAGTGCAAATTTACACTTCAGACTGGAGCCTTTAAAGTCATTTTACCAAAATATTGAAGGTAGCCATTTTGTTTGTAATATATATAAATGCTTTGAAATGAAATTTAATCAAAACCCTTATAGCCGATTTTGAGAAAATTGACTTTTTCTCTTTTGGTTCTTAAGTAAACTACCCTTAATTTTAGGGTTAGATATCCAATTCCAAAAATGCCTTGAGGCAACCCTATACAAACCATAGATATTAAGTTTTAGCCCGATCGGTAAAATAGTTTAGGCTCTAGTTGGAGGAACAGACAGACAGACGGAAATTCAAAAACCACTTTTTCGGATTTGGGAGGGGTCATGAAACGTTGAGATTCATCAAAATCTCGAGTTCATTTTTTAACGATCACAATATTCTCTACCTGTAAGATAGCAAGAATGTAAAAATTGGAAGAGAGTTTTACTATAATCTGTTTGGAAAATGTGTCCATAAAGAGATATGAATGCCTTAACTTTGGTACAAATCAAAGGGTTTGTGTTTAAGTTATCCTTTGGTTGCAGTTTTCAAATGTATAATTTTAATGTATTAGAGGATTTAAAAATGATCTGTTATGTAAGTTTATATTGTGTCAACAATATTTCCTATAGTTTAAATCATCACTCAAACAGCTAAGTAAGCAACTAATGTGATTAAAGAATTGTTAACAATACGATTATTTTAAGCGAGACAACAAAACTTCAAAAAAAAGAATTTTGCCATAACTTGGCATAACTTATTTGGAAAGTGTTTAACACTCACACCTTTTGTTCACAAAATAACTCATATATTACAAAAGATCAAATATAATAATTATGATATCACACAGCAAATTTAAATGACAAACTGAATTAAAATAATTTATTGTGTCTAGAAAAAATAAATTTTGTGTTTAGAAGAAAGGGAAACAGCGAGGAGGAGGAGGAGGAGGAGGAGGAATAGAAAAGCGTTGCAGGTAGGCAAGGAAGTGCAATTGATATAACCTGGAAGGATTTTGAAGAGGCACTGTGGAAAATGACAGGTGTGAATGCACCACCAGTAGATAAGGTTAGTGTGGAGATGCTGGGGGCAGAGGGAGTAGTGGGACTGTAGTGGATGTACCGATTAATAAAGATAGTGTGGAAGTAGGAGAGGAATCCGGAAGACTGGAAAAGAGGGCTGATTGTCCCTATGTATAAAAAGTGTAGAGATGCACGAGAAAGTGCTAGAGAGGAAAGTCAGAACAGTAGTGGAAGAAGGGTTGAGGAAGGATTTGTAGGGCTTCAAACCAAGTAGGTGAGTAGTAGACCTAATATTCGCAGTGAAGCAGTTGCTGGAACAATATTAAGAGTTTGGGAAGGATCTGCTGATGGCTTTTCTGGACATGGAAAAACTTATGACAGTGTATGCATAAATAGGGTGTGGGAATCTTTGAAAAATAAAAGGGTGGAAGATGGAATAGTGTGAGAGTGATAGAAATGTACAAGATAAGCATGAGCTGTGTGAAAGTGGGAGGGTAGAGGACAGCATGATTTAAGTTGAGGAATAGCTTGAAACAATGAGATGCACTTTCACCATTGTTGTTTGTGGTAGTAATGGGTGTAATGATGAGAGAGATGGTAGGAAGAGTAGGGGAAGGAATCATAAAAGCAACTGTCTTTGCAGATGAACTGATGGTGTGGAGAAACGAGGAGCTAGGAATGCCGGAACAGTTGGATGTATGGAATGAGGGGGTAAGCCAAAATGGAGTGAAGTCTAATATAGATAAGAGCAAATTAATGATTACATCATGGAAGGAAATATGCACATAAGGAGAGTAACATGAGGAGAGAAACTGAAGAAAGTGGAAAGTTTCAAATACCTGGGAAGTGTGCAGAGGAAAAAAGAAGAAAGAAGAGAGAAATTGAGGAAAAAGGGAGGCAAGCAGAGACCTTTTACAAAAACGTCAAAAGCCTAGTTTGGAGTAGAGATGTGCTGCAGAAGTGACAGGATGTACTATGTTTCAATATTGCAGTATGCATCAGAAATCTGAGTAATAAAGGAAAGGAATAAGAGCAGGATACAAGCATGAGAGATGAGGTTTTTTAGGAGTAGGCTAGGGGTGACAAGGATGGATAGAGTGAGAGAGAGAGTGTGAAGGAGGAATCCCTGCAGAATAGGATAAAGAAGGCTAGATTGGGGTGGTATGGACATGCGAGAGGATGGAAGAGGGGAGGATTCCAAGGATGATACTCGAAATCGAGGTGGCAGACAGGAGGCCAAGAGGAAGACTTAGGGACAGGTGGCTGAAGGGAGAGTGGAGGAGTATGGAGAGGAATAGATTGGGCCAGAATGGAGGAAGAAAAGTGGTGGGAGGACAGGAGTAGATGGAGAGGCTTATGTTTGAGACAGACTCTGTCAGTGGCAGGAGACTGTTTATGATGATTGTATTTAGAAAATCTCACACTAGCTAAACCTGTATGAAAAATAGTACCTAATAGGGCCTAAAGTTTCTAACAAGACATGAACTGTAAAGAAACATTAAAAATATATTACTATGACTACGAATTCAATGTATATAAAATTTATATATTTAAGAAACTGCTAAATAATAAAGAGAAAAAGATTGGTTAAAGCCAATTATGAATGCAATGAGTGTTGTTAAGTTGAGGTTTGTGAAGGCCACCTTTTAAATGATAAGTTGAAATGTAACTTAAAACATTTGAAACAAAGTCAAAGCCATAGTCGTAAATAAGGTTTCTGTTGTTATCACATAACATTACTTTTGATTTTAATTTTTAAACTGAATATCCCAATAAGTGCAGCTTGATAGATAAGGAATATAGAAAGAAGAAAAAAACACTTGATTATTTTATTTTAAATTATCTGAATTTATATGCTTATATTATTATAGATGTCATGTAATCACTAGTCTTTGTTAAAATACTGTTTAGTAGCTGTTCTAAAAATGATTATATGTTGAAATAGGTTATGTTTGGTGTGGAATTTCAAATCTAAAAATATTTAAATGTTTTCTTCTTCCTTCAAAATGTTTTAAAGTTGAAAAAGTTATGGTGGGTGTCAAAGTTGAAACAAAGGATATTTTACCTTTGACATTCCTTAAATTTGCACACTCCTATTTTTAACTATTGGACAAATACAACATTATTTGTGTTTTAGGTAATCAGTTTGAAAAACAGGGATACAAATGTTCTTAACAGAGAGACTGGTAGAGTGGTCAAAAATCAAACGTCTTCATGGTGATTCAGGAGAGTTTGTAGCTATGATAATTATGTGTATATGTCTACTCATAGCTTAGGAATATCTATATTGTTTGTTTATATATATAAATTTTCTAAGTTTAGACAAAGCAGTTTTGATTTGAGTAGATGAGTATTGTACACACCTGCATCGGTCGCTGCATGGTCTTAGCCGCTACTCTATTAATAGACTTGACTGCTGAAGACGGGGAGATTGTGACTCGATCCCAGTGGGGTGTAGTGAGAGTGGTTTTTCCTAAATGGTTTTCCACTCTCCCTCTATGCAAATGCAGATACACTTCCTCTATACTCAACCTTCCTAAACCCTAGCACATTAGTGTAATTAATACATAGGAGTATTACCCAAACAGGTGGTAGAACGTGGTGCTAAAAATAATGTGCACAGTTATTCCCTACATATTTACAGTAGATCCATAACTTCTTTGGTGCTGACTGACAGTTCACAGCTGACAGCTGACGGCTTTGAAAAGTTACCAGACCAAATTATGTATCCCTACGCTGAACCATATGATCTACAAAAACATGTGTTTAACAGCTGTAACTTCTGACAGTCAACATTTAGGTATATACCTAAATGTTGAGTGTCAGAAGTCAGCTGTGAGCTGTCAGTCAGCACCAAAGAAATCGTGGAGCTACTGTATATAGTGTGTATGTGTGTAGTCATGCCTTAAATTTATAAACACTCTTAAAAAAAGCCAGGCCTCCACTGTGGTTCGAATCCCACATTAAAATGTAGGTCCTCCATTTAATCTCACAATCACCCTACCATTACACATTAGCATAAGTGCGTATAACCCGAATGTGTAGTAAGACGCAGTGCTAAAAATAATGCTCTTAAAAAATCCAAATTAGATTAATATAATCAAGAACTAAAAATAAAATAGTTCAGCAAATAATATACATCATTTTCTTGCATGGATAAACTTAAATAAGTTTGTCTATTACACTGTCTTCTAAATGCAACTGTTACAAAAATGACTTACCCCACCCCACCCAAGTGCGCGTGCCAAATCATTTCCTGTTCCCAGAGGCAGCACGCCAACTGGGGGTGCCGGGGTGATGTTAATTTGGTCTAGCACAGACAGGATCCATCCCACCGTCCCATCACCACCACATGCTAAGACTCGCAAGTTAGGGGCTTTCCGGAACAACTCCAGACTGCAAGCAGCCAACAAGAACTATCATATTACAGTACCTTAAATAAAATTTAATGAGCTACACAGGAATATTTAGTATAGAACCAATATATTTTTTCTTGTCATTCTTTCATCCAACAATACATGAACAATTTGGGAGGTGAGAAGCTTTACATTACTATTAATATCCATGAAGAACACATCTAAACAATAAATTTTACCCTCCTAGGGAGTAGAAAGAAACAATAATATCAGGAATTGTTGGTTTTAAATTATATAATATTTGAATTGTTGATTTATTAAACTAAGATGTATTGTTAAGCTGAAAGTAAAATTATATTACAATGAATGCACCAGGTATAGTAGCATATAATAATAATAATGTAAGAGTATATTGCAACGCCTACACAATGTACTGTAACATAATATTGATGTTTAGTTTATATTACCAAGAAAATAATAACATTAAATTCACAGGGGAAAGATTGCATCTGGAATCACATTTATGATGAGCTCCTACACACTTGTAAGAAGGGATGTGCAAAAAAGTATCAATACTTTACTAATATCGATATTTTCCTTTCGATACTAGTATTTTTATACTTGATACTTTTTTTTTCTGGTACTTTTACTGACATTAGTACTCACACTCCGGTATCGAAATAAACAACTTTCTTGTTATCTTCACTCATACTGTGATTAAATACTTACTAGGGTGGACTGTGGAGGAAGAACAAATTACACTCTTTATCAATTCTCACTCATTTTCTGCATGACAAGCAAGAAGAAACTCTAGAATTAAATCTCTTTTCGCTTATCATAACTCATAGCTGTTCTTTCATCTTCGTTTATCAATACAGCCTGCTACCTGACTGGGTGAGTAGCGAGCGACCAGTCTACTACCTCTTTATCAATGAGCAGGTCGATACGTTTCTTTCGATACTAGTACTGTATCGATACTTTTCTACTGATACTTTTAATGAGTACATTATTGATACTTTTCTTTCGATACCACATCCCTACATGTAAGTGTTACCTTCAGCTGCTATTATTATAATATCAATACCGGTAATCTAAATGATTAAAAAACGATAATTATTTTCAAGCAATATAAAAATAAAAATGCAGGTACAGTATATCCAATTGTTTGGCAAACAAATAAAACAGCTTGAGTGTGTATAGAGATAAAGCGACCCTTCCATTCTTCTTCTGACCTCCTCTATCCACTTCTGGCCAATGCGTCACATTACTATGACAACCATTGCCAAGTTTTGGCTTGGGTTGAAAAACTATGCAAGCACCAGACTGGAGTAAACAGAATTTTAATAACAAAGCTCTCTTCAGTAGATCTAAGAAGGTAACCTTCACATGTTGTTTGTCTAAATTCAGGTGATATTGCATTATCGGTTTTATAAGAAAAATTAGCAAAGTTATTGACTAGTAAAATATTTATTAATAAAACTTTAGAAAAAAACACTGAAGAGTTTAACCAAACTTAAACGCACATCGGTGGGCATGAGGACTATTTGTTAAGCTCATCTAGTCCAGTTATGGGGAGGTCGAGGTGTGGATTCCGGCCGGGTGTAATGAGGGTGATTTTTCTCAAATGGTTTCTCATTCCCCTTCCCCACATTCGGGTAATTTTTTTTCTCTAAATTCTACCTTTCTTTTCCATATCACATTAGTTCATACGTAGATAGTCAGAAACTGGACAAGAGGTGAACAAAAATCATTACTCCCATTGAGATTATGAGAGAACATATAAAATTATTTTGGCAAATTGTTTTACCTTCTTTCACTATATATTTATTAAAACGAGTAATTATCTAGATAAATATAAATTTAATACCAATGGTAGGTTAAGAGACCAACTGTAAAAATTAAATCTGCAAATATCAATCTACAGTAAATGTTTCTAAATATTTGAAATAATTGAGGCGAAAAAATGTTTGATTTTGTTTTGAATGAAGCAAATCTGTTTGGTTGAGATTCAATCAGTAGCGTGTCTGTCTACTGCGCTTAAGGTCCCAGGTTCGATTCCTGGCACGGCTGAAAAATTTATCATTGGTGATAAGTGGGTTTACCCTTTCACAGTAATGAATTAACGGCTGGGGGCTGGATACTGGGTCTGTTTTAGATTTAAGTTAATTTATAAGTCGTGTGCTGATATAATCAGTTGGTTTAGAAAATGCATGTTAAATGACTCAATTTTTTTTTATATAATGCTTTAGTTGAGTACCTAAAGTCAAGAGCAGATACATTGTGTGCTCAATGGCAATCATCGCTCCCCCAAAGAAAACCAAACTAAACAAATCTGTTGTTTTTATTGATAATATAAATTTGGCTTGTATCATACTATTTGTATTAATAAAATTTGCCTGTGGAGTGGACTCTATGAAGGCTACAAAGCTAGCGAGTTGATTTTGTCATTCTACTGCTATTATCCAGCTTTCATTTAACCATGTGTTAAGTTACCATTACATTACATTTATCAAATATTATCATTAAATAAAACACAGGAGACAAGTATTTGAGGAAAACATATAAAATATTGCAATGAGATAAACACCATAAAAAACCAGCAACCAAATAGTAGTCAACTTGAACACAGTATCTCTAGATCAGTAGTGGAAACAGAGAGATAAAATAAAATAAAATTAGTAAACATTCTTACACCAAACACGCACACACACTCGCACACACATGGATTACACCACAGCTCACACGCTAGAGATATAGTGTTTGGTGAGTTGGTTTCTAAAATCAGACAGCCCATTCACATCTGTGAAGTCTACAGGTGACTTGTTCCAGGCTAAAGCAGATGAGACAGTGAAAGATTTTAAATAAAAATTAGTTTTGCATCTTGGAACACAGAGTAAGTTAGCAGACTGACTTGTCTAACACAAGTGACGCCTTATACCATATGGCCACTGAACAAGTTTAAATTATGTTGTTTTACTTAATTGAGTGATGATACCAATAGTTTTCTAACAACAATACAAAGTGCCAATCAATGGCAGATGTTAAGAATTTACCAAATATTATTCTAATATTGGCAAATTCGTGGAAAAACTAATAGCCAATGCCAACAAGCTTTGTTCTCCATTCTCTCATTACACAGTCTCCTGTTGATTCATATTTTTATAATCCCTGTAATAGGGAATAGTAGGTATTCAATTAGTTCTAATAATCTATCATTTATTATTTGTTCCTCGCCTCTGCACCTCCTTTAAATATTCCCTGAATCGGCCACTTTTTAATGTACTTGGCTTTATGCAAGGTGACTCAAGTAATTTTACTAATGACACACATTGAAATATGCTACACTTGGAATGAGGGTTGTCTGGTTATCATATTTAGGATAGGTAGTTAATTCTAAGTTGATTACATTTATTTATACACTAATGTATTGTCTAGAGTGGATACTCCTTCCTCTTCTTCCTGGTTCATTTGTGATCTCCACCACACAGCCCCCAGTCATCTTTGGGAGAAGGTTGATTTTTAAAATTAGGTTTCATGCATTACCATGAGTCATGACCATGTTGCAATAATATAAAGTTATGGGTCCACTTTGGTTAAGATATCATCAGTAGAAATGTAAAAGTTCCAAGTGAAATAATATTATTTCATTTATTTCAATACTAGCATAATAACGGTTTAAAAATTAATGGCTCAATTTCTGATAATTTAATGCATCCTATTGACATTTGTTGGACAATCATTGCGAATGGGAATAATTTTTAGTAACTCTCCAAATCTGAGAGGCACATTTCAGTTAAAAAATCTATAGTAGATGAAATATTTACTCCAATGAAAGTGATAAACTGTTCCTTAATTTGAAAAATAAACAAAATTTATAAAATTAATATATATTCTTTATTGGGGGCCCGCATGTGAATTTTTGGTCATGAATTATTCCTGCACCCTTTTTGGTTAGGGGCTACCTACCGAAAATTTTCAGCTTTCTGGGTCTACTGGGCTTCAAGAGTATTTTGACTTTGTTTTTCTTGAAACCCCCTTCCCCTCCCATTCAGCCCTTCTATCCCCCCACCCTCATCGATCTTGTGGGACATCTTGTATTATTGCTTGAAAATATACAATATAAAAAAATTTTTGTTATATTATTGGGTACTTTTTCATTTTCTATTATTTTTAACCAAATTATTCATTTTCTCATACATTTATAATTAATTATTTCTCATAAAACCTATCACATTGTCTCTGTCAATTTTAAATTGTTTCACTTCATTTTAACTGTGTCATAACTGTAATCAGTTTCACCATCTTGTTTAAATTTTTTTTATCAACATTTATTCTCAAATTATATTAATTCAGTTAATAAACATTTCTTTTTCCAGTCCAAGTTTTATCTTATATTAAATTATGCTCCTTTTTTAATCTGTTTCTTTAGAATGTGTTTTAAAATGCAATATATAATTATGTGCTCCCCATTACACTACCTAACTGGACTTGTCCCATTTATACTCTAATTAAGTAGAAATGAGAAATATATTAATTAAAGGGGGTGTACCCATATTTGGGTGGAAGAACAAACAATCATACACTAAAGAGGTGGATATGAGGAAAACAAAGAAGAGTACCTGAGGGAAGGAGAATTGTAGACCACTTAAAAAAATACACCCTCAATATACCTGGACGGGATTCAAACTCCCCGACCTGCCATTCATCCGTAAACCAAAGGAGAAGAGACTGATTTTTTTGTATGTGGGCCCACCAGTGCAGGTATTTTACTTCCTATCAAATTCAATCTAAGACACCAACAAACATTTTAAACACAATAATAATATTAATGCTTACCCCATTCTAGGTCCTCCCTGCGTCAAATCGAAAACTTGTCTCGGGTTCAAGAGCCATTGAAACTTCTGTAATAGCTTGGCACCTTGGTTACCTCCTGACTTGGGATTAATAAACACTAGCACCGGCCTGACAGTAGCCGAGGGGATAGGTTTGATCACAAACGTCTTTTGGTCCTTATCAGTCTGAAACACAATAACTGAAAGTAAGCCAGCTCACTAAATTGATAGATTATAAATAAAAACCTATTTGTCTTAGGTCAACTGAGTAGCTTGGAAACATGATTCTGTTCAAGCCAAATCCCCACTTCAATAACAATAATTTAAGCTGTATGGTTAAAATTTTAGTCTAGTCATTTTAGTTAGACATTTTCTTTGCCAATAGCAGGCCAAAAATTATAAATACCGGTACCTAACTTGATTTTGGTATTTATGCTCATTTAGGCATGTAGTTTGACATACTTAAGGTACTCCTGAATACTGTAAATTGTATTTGTGTATTCACATTGTATTGTGTATTAGTAACAATTAACAAAATAATAGCCCACACCAAGCATATAATCTGAATGGGCAGTAAGACGCAGTGCTAAAAAAAATAAAAAGCCCACACAATTATATTTTTTAATAACCTTAATAATATGAATATGTATAACACTTTTCGAAAATATTTCATACCATCAATTTTGGCACTTTCTATTTGCCGACAAACAGTCAACAGTATTTGTGAGTTTTATTTTATATGGTGGAATGTGTTTAAAGTGACTCAAATTAATAAAAAAAAGCAAAAAAAATCATACGTGTAGGCCTGTATTATCAATAATTCAGTGAAAACTGATTGGTGTATAAATTACCCCTCACATCTGTAATGTTAACTATACGAGTGCACCCACCCAATCAAGGGCTAAGTGATTATCATAGGAATGCTGAATTAAAATGAAACGCCAATTAAAATACTATATTATTGGCCAATTTGATTGATTTTATTGTGATTTGTTTTCCCTGAGCAGTAATAACCGACAAATAATCATGTGTAGGCTTATCACCTCATGAGGAATCAGGAGAGCGTAATGACTAAAGATTTTACACAGGTTCAGTTTTATGGAGGAAAAATGATATCGCTTCTCTGGCATAAAAAGGATTGAAATTTTTGCCAGGTTTAACATGTGTGCGCGCGCGTGTGTGGGTGTGTGCATGAGTGTGCACATTGAGCCTGGCTAAATATCTTAATATATATAATTCTTCTGTACGTGTGTATGTCACTGAACTCCTCCTAAACAGCTGGGCCGATTTTGATGAAATTTTTTGTGTGTGTTTGAGTTGGTCCGTGGATGGTTTAGATTCACAATTGGACCCGGTAGGTGGCGCTGCAATCGGGTTCTAGGATTTATTTTTTATTTTTTAAGGATTTTTTTATTAATTTTTTATTTTTAGATTTTTTGCATATCAGAACATGTAACCTCAAAATTTCACCCCCCACCACCACCCACCAATATTTATAATAATGAATATAATATCAATAATTGACCGTTAAAACCTTCTGAAAAGTTCATGAATAATTGAACTTCTGAGAATAATAATTCATAGTTATGTTTGTTTTTCGATACAGCTGATATTTGTGGAGTTGTGGGCGAAATGCCAAAAATGAAAAGATGTTTTATTTTGTATGTTGTCTTGACAAACACTGAATTTGTAATATTTGTGTAACTCACTAATTGGAGTTCATTGTGAATTTGTAATTGTGATGATCACATAGTATTTGTTTTATTATCGAAATCATTTATGCCATCCAAACGAAAAGCCAACGTTCGGGCAGGACAACGTCTGTCGGGTCCGCTAGTATATGTATATATTTAAAAATGCATACAGGTGTACTGTAAATATGGGACTCACTTCAGTGGTGGACAGGACACACAAAAACCATGAAAAAAGATAATATAATATGTTTCCTATTTGACCTCATTTCCAAGTTACAGCCAAGTGGTTCCACTAAACTCTTTGTAGACCATACTCAATAGCTCATGATCGGTTGATTAGGTATGTTCTATGTATGAGTTATTCCTGTTTGTTCTCGTGACAAATATGACAAACATCCGGGTCTGGATTCACTAACGAGTGCAATTCTGCTCCGGCGCAAGTCTAGAAATGGCGCAACTTTGCACCCAAGATACTCCCAAAGATGCGCCTTATTATTTGCTCCATTTGCATATTCACTTAACAAGGTGCAAACGGGTGGCAAGATTATGGTGATATCACCATAAACGTCATCAATTGTGCTCTTTTCAACCAATCCTTGTGAAAAATTTACTTTCAAAGCTAAGGCTACTTTTATTTTTCAAATCTTTAGTGAAAATGACAGCAAATACAAAGATTTCAAGATATTTTGCTTGTAAACTAGAACTAGAGGCCTCTTTCTGGGTGCTTTACAAAAACAATACTAGTACATTATTTAGTATTTATTAAAATTATTAATTTAAACTTAAGTTCCATTAATAAAACATTTACAGAAACTTAAAAACTTATTTTAAAGCAATGCTAATCACCATATTTTAGTAACGAGCTGTCTTTGGACTTGGAGGAATGAAAAACCTCTTTGGATCTAAACAAAGATTTAACAGTTTGTGGTTTAGCTTGACTTTTGTTTTGTAATAATGCAAGAAATGCCATTGTGTTGTTTGAATGTAAAATTTCAAAAAAGGTAAGTAATTGTTTTGGTACCACAATCTAAATTGAAACATATTTTGTGCTTGACAGATGTAAGGTATTTTAATTTCTTTATTATTAACTGTAGTACAGTTAACTAATTATTGTGTTTTCAGCCATAACAATAATATGGCTCCATTTAAATTTATTGAAGTGACAATCATAATTTTAATAGTTGCGCCTACTCTTGAGTGGTGGCAAATAAAAGGTGCAACTTTGCTCTCAAATTGCACCTGCTTCTTTTAGTGAATAGGGATTTAGGCACATCTTTCAAACTTGCGCCAGCACAACTATTTGTGAATCCAGGCCCTGGTTTTTTTAAAGAGTGCCAAATTCTATGACACAGTGACAGCAGACTTTCATTCAGGCCAAAGGGGGCCGTTTTAACACTTCCTAGAATGTTTAGCAGCTATGACTGACTATAACTCATAAATAAGGTCAAATGGGACACATGCTTTTTTTTTAACTCGTGGTTTTTATGTATCCTGTCTACCCCTGAAAGTAAAATGTGAGAAATCAAATGTTTAATATGGTATTCTATACTACAGACCGTAGTGATTATAATGATTAGTAAAATAATAGTTAATTCTGCTTATCTTTGTGGCCAAAAATGTTGAAGTTGGAGAGTAAAAATTTACTTTTGAAGACCAAATTCTATAAAAGCCTTAAAAAAAAATAGGCTCTGATTCCCACATAAAGTGCAAACAGTTTAACCAACATGAATATGACTGATAAATAAATTTACCTTACTTTTATCAGAGTTATTAAGGGTGGCCCTATGTACATTGTGGCCTAAGTACAAGGGTCTCCCCTACCAGGGGGGGGATTTTTCCTAAACAATTTCCTCCACTCCCTTCACACAAATAAGGGTACATTTCCTTCAATTTATGCCCATCCTACTTGAATAATTAAATGTGGAGAGTGGACGGGTAGTAAGGCCCATTGAAAAAATATTTAAATCTTGGATTTGAACGCTTGTATATAATCAGGGGGTTGCAATAGTTGGAGATAAAAGAATTGAAGTAAAAACCTGTAAAAGGCTGAAAACCACTGCTTTAATTTAATCAAATGACTGCTATAAACAATGAATGAGTCATGTAATTATCGATCTATATTCTATTTTTTATATATAGATCTATAAGTTCGAATAGGTACTATATAAATAAACTTTTTACCTTTTCTTTACTTTTCTTTTTGCTGGCTGTTTTCTTTTTCGGCGATTTCCGTAAACTTGATTTGAAGCTGCCTTGCCGCGGGAGTTTCACAATCCAAGATGGAGGCACGATTATATCACCATGTGACCCTGGGATTTAACACAACAAAGAATATCTCCAAATAGGAAACAGTAACTTGAAGGTGAAACAGACACAAACAATCAAGGTTTCACAAATTATCTACACACAACAATGTAACAGCGTTCGAAATTACTACTCTAAAAAAAGCATTGTGAACCATTAATTTTGTTTCATTGTGTTAGATAAGAAGAACTTAGGGAAGTTACAAAATAATATTTCAGTGTACCATATGTTATGATATTGTATGAAAACATTGTGGAAACCAAGATAATTAATATATGGTATGTAGGGCCTATGGCAGTTTAGCTTGCTTGAATCTATGTACTATTCCGGTACATTAATGATATTTGTAAAAAATAATGTTTTTATAATCAATTTTACTATATTATATAATTTTTTCTTTGAATTATAAATATCTATGTGCTTCTTTTTTTAAAAAAATCTAGCAGTTAAATTTTAAATTTTATTTGCATCTAATGACAAAATAAACTGTATGCTTAAATAATTATTATTAATAAATTATAATTCTACAATCTAAAGTTTTCTAAGTGACTTTTATGAATCTTACAAAACTAAAAACTAGATGGTTAAGTTTGTGATGAATTATGTTTATCTAATGTTTTCAAAGTGACTTTATATGCATAGTTATTATGAAAATATAGACTGTATGATTAAATTATTGGTATTACAGTATATTTAAAGTTTTCAAAGTAGCTTTATATATATATATATATATATAATGTAAAATATACATTGTATGGTTCAATCGTTGATAAACTATGTTTATTAGGTTTTCTAAGTACCTTAATATGAACATATATAGGCCTAATGTATTGTTAAATTATTGATAAACTTTGTTCATACAAATATTTTTAAGCAAGTATTTATCGTTTTATTTTCTGGTGAAAACCCCCATGCAGTGGTAAAGGTGTAAATGGGGAATGGGAAGAGCAGGTTTGGGTGTCTTGGCTTAGCCATAAGCACCCAATGAACTAACCAATGGTACTAACCAAGAGTGCACTCTTCCCCGATCTTCTGGAGGTTGAAACAGGTCTCCTTATTGTGATAAGCCATCTTGCACCAAGTGCAACTTAAGGCGACGATCTCTTTGGAACTGAACGACAGTTTGGACTGGAACGACTGAAACATCAGAGTTCAAAATACATAGGCTTAATAAATATAAAATAACCTGATTGGAGGCTTTAAAGTAGTGAACTATTTTTAGGGCATACAGTAGATTTGTTTTAAAAAAAATTCATGACGTCAGACAGCAAGCGAGTTATACCAAACAAGTGGTTGCAGCATATTGGTCAGGATAGTACCAACATTTGGGGATTGAGGGTGTCATGTGGTCAGCACAACGAATTCTCCGGCCATTAAGCTCAGTTTTATAGACAGGAGCCACTTCTTTATTCAAGTAGCTCCTCAATAATTGTCCTCATGAGGCTGAGTTGATCTCCTTTCAAACCCACTGCCTCACAGAAAAATCTGGAAGTGTCGGCGATCCAACCCATCCCTCTGGATCTGTAGCCAGAAGTTCTGATCACTAGACCACAGAGGCGGTAAATGTGTACAAATCACATATAAACACACTAGAATTCAACTGGAGGGAGGATGGGAAAACTATCATTTAAAGTACCCACCTACCTTGTCTTGACCTCTTGGTTACAGAATTGAGCACGGTACTTTAATTACCAGTTATAAAACTTACTTATTAGTATAATTTTTTGTACATCACATCTTAATACCCACACAAACAAACCTCGTGGTATAGTGGTCAGAGCCTCCTGAGGTGCTGGGTTCGATTCCCAGCTGGTACCGGAGGATTTTTATCTAAAGGGGAATAATTTCCATAGTCACCAGGGCTTGGTTAGTTAGGTTTATGTTAGGTTAAAATCTTCATTGGCTTTACCCCTTCATATTCACTAAGATAATCCTCTCATATCATCGGGACATGGGAAGAGCCTTCGTGAAAAGGATGTACGATTGTACATTCGTGCGTCCACTGGTCAACGGTACATTAGTACTGGCAAATATTTCCTCAAACTGAGCTATAGATTGATGTAGCTCAGACACACTAGGTATTACTATTTTAAGACCCATCCAGGCTACGTGCATATTCACACTTGGCCTAGTGAGGTAAGGGTGATTAAGGTATAATTTAAAGGAAATATGGGCTACTCGTATTCACGTGGAGGGAGAGAAGGTAAATAATAACTATTAAGTACAATTAGCCAGGATACAAACCCAATTATCCCCGTTACAGGAAACTAAGATGAGGTTAAAGTCATGGACCCATGCGACTACCAATTAGGGTTAAAGCTTCATCACTTTAAAAAAACAACAGAGCTGCCCTTACACGATCAATATATATTGCGTGAAAATGTTTCAACTTTAGGCGGTCACTATTATTGTTGAATTTTATCAAACTACATTCAATCAGTGAAAAAGTTGGGTATCTGAAATGATATCTAGCTCATTACAAGTCATAATTGATGTATTAATATTATTTATTGATGAATTAATACAAAAACTTGTACTGATACTACCACTAATACTACCCCCTTAAACTTTCTTTTTTGGGCTTTGGTGTTTTCAGATCAGATTCGCTTTGAATACTCGGAAATCTCTGAACTAATAAAAGCAAGTTTTTCTCAAACATAAACATTGCCAGTATTTTATAAGGTTAGAGAAAACAGAACAAATAGAGAGGGAAATTTGATCTTGAAGAAGGTCGTAAACAGACTGGGCTATATTACGCATTAATCGCCTTACACGGTGCAATATATTGACGAAGTTTCAATAACTTCGAAAAATTGCGCAAACCTTCGATATTACCCTTTCAGAGTCAATTTTACTATACAATACGCAGTTTTAAGCAATAATATTGATTGTGTGTGGGACCATCTAGGGGTGTGCGAACGGTGCAGCCGCATGGGGCCCCGCGCTTTTTTAGGTGACAGAGGTTAACAAACAAGTTGGTGTGAGAAACTTTTAACTGCGCACTTTTATAGTAGGTTCCCTATATAGTCTATCTAGCAAATATTGTCAGAGTGTAAAAACAAATAAAAACATAATCATGTGGTTTGATTTATATTCAACGAGTGAAGCGAGTTCTTCATTTTAACTCCACCGATGTGTATTTAATTTGGCTGTACATGGTGGATGTATCTGACGATAACTTTTTAATGCAAAAACTGATTTAATTCTAAATTGGGTTGGTTGTTTTATGAACCTTCATATAAATCCAGTTCGTTGGGGAAGAAAATTAAACGAAGGGTTGGGGAAAACCATGGCTTTTAGCATTAATGATTACATGCATTTACTTTTTAAGGCATTTCCTGATACTTNGCTCCAAAAAAATGTTTGTCCGAGATGTATCAGTCAATGAGAATGCGAGAAGAGGATCTAGCCAATTAAACACTAGTATGGACAGCAGACGAAATTACATTATGTTCGTGTTGGAAATGTATTGTGATAGCCATACTTGTTTGTTAGCAACGAATTTTATTTGTTTTAGCGTCAACGACTACGATTTTAAATAAGAGTGAAAATAAAGGGGAAATGCTATATTTTTTGTTTTCTTATTGATAAATAGGTCTAGCATAAAATGCATTTCAATAATAATAATAATAATAACAGAACCAAATAGAAATCAATTTTGTTTTCAAAGTAAAAAAGAAACTACTTAAAGTTAGGTTAGTTCAATGTTTCGAAAATACATTTTAATTAACTTTTTTTTTATGAGTGAACCCTTTAGGTGGGATGAAAGAGGACGCGAGAAAAGACCAATGTTTTTGCAGTTTTAGCGACAAAACTTTTTTTTTGGCCAAAATAAATGAAATATTGCTCTAATACAAACATAGAATCTAATTTTCTTCACATGTTGATATCAACAGTTCCTGAATATTTGTCATGAACATGCTGGCATTAATTAATAAACATTTTAAATGAAGAGAAAAAATTGTCATTAAATTTCAGAACACTCTTAAGAGATATTCATGAAATTTTGAGGTCACCATGTGAAGAAAATTAAATTCTATATATTTATTGGAGCAATATTTCATTTATTCTGGCCAAAAAAATTGTTTTCCCATAAAAACTGCAAAAACACTGGCTTTTTCTCATATCTCCTTGCATCCCACCTTAAGTGAAGTATTTTTAAAACCTTATCTAGTAGAAAAGAGGTTAGTTCATTTTCTATGAATACAAAACAATCGATTTAAATATTACTTTTAGCAACTACGTTTCATTATATTATTATTATTAGCACCGCGTCTTACTACCCATTCGGGTTATACGCACTTACGCTAATGTGCAATGGTAGGGTGATTGTGAGATGAAAGGGAGGACCTACAGTTTAACGTGGGATCCGAACCACGGTGGAGGCCTGGCATTCCACACATTCACAAGCTGTGATGCAACACGTTTTGTCAGAGGTGAAGGAAGGGTTTGAAAATCAGATAAATTCATGTCGGGACCGAGCACCGAACTCGGGACCCCCAGCACAGAAGTCTGACACCTTACCCCTAGACCGCCAGGTCACCTGTTTCATTATAAGCCGTTGTATTTTTCTTATTAATTTTGCATTGTGCGCTATGCACTATTAACTATTAGTAATGCGTTAAGCATGACTATAAACCCCTATCCTTACCTTGGAGCACTGTTTACAGCGACCCTTCTGAGTCCTGCGGTGGACCCAATGGTGATGGATGCAAGTCTGTTCCCTATACTGGCGCACCCCAACGTCGCGGAACGTCGGCTTGCACGTGAACTTCACCTTCTCCATCAGGAGACTGATGCAGCTGGTGTGAGAGATGATCTTACAGCTGGAACATTTCATCCGGGGTCCGTGTTTCTGAAAACAAAGAAGAGGGAAGCTCACAGTGAATCGCCAATTTGTTTTGTTCTTATTAAAAATATGTTGGTAAAATGACATCGTACCCGTGGAACCTTGGCTTGCTCATTCTACAATCCGATTTTATAGAAAGAGTATTTTGGAAAAGACAATATTTATTTTGCGGTCAACAATGATAACATTCTACCATATTTACCTTTATATTTTATAGGTATTGATAATATCCATCTAAAGTGATAGCTGCAGATCACATGACTTGATGTATGAATATATGAGAGTATATATAGTAGCTTTTATAGCTGTCAGATAAGGCCCTCCCTGTAAAAATCGGACTTTGCCGAAATATTAAGGATCACGCTATGCTTCAAAACCATACGTCACTCGTTTTTTTACTTAAAATAGTACTTCCTTGGTCTCATGAAGTCAGTTTAAACTCCAAAGGGGTGCAATAAGCGTATTTTGTATTTGTTAATAGCTGTGTATCCTAATTTAATTTATCCCCTTTATCCTGATTTCCTTAGAAAAAAGTTTCAGAAAGCCAGAACGAAGTATGGGTAGTTAGAAATGCCAATAGGAGACTTCCATTTATCGAATATGATAGTGAGTAGTTTGGATCTAGAGTTAAGTTAGAGTTTTATAAAATTGAATAAGTACGACCGGTGTGTATATAAACGGTATAGCTCCAAGACCTACCTATAATACCCATAATACCTCTAATACTTATGATACCAATAATACCTATAATACAGACCTAAGACTTTACATGGAAATTAAAAGAGAGCTGGAGGAGTGAAAGGGTCCAAATTTCGAATATGGCCTATATGAAAATTAATAAAAGCTAAATTATAAACAGAGGTAATCTATTTATGGAACTAATTTTAGTGAATATTATTATATTTAATTAATTGTTTTCCTTACAAGATCGATTCATCATTATTGAGAAATCATGGTTGCCAATATATTTTTTTAATTATAAATAGAACGAAGCAAGACAAAACCTTCGGTTTGAAATAAAACATGTTTTCTTTCTTTTACCCGTTTGAAATATTGATTTTAAGAGACCCAGTTAGACTAATTCGCTCTTGGTTCATGATTTCTGAGAATTTTTAAATGAAACTGCCAGAAGCAAGGAGAAGCGCACGGTTAGAACTAAACATGTCTCCTTGCATTATACTGGGAAAAGAAAGAAATTAAATAAATACATGTTCAACCCGTAAGGACCATGTATTTTTGCTAGTACATAGCAATATTATAATCCGATGTGAGTATAGACCCTACAAAATAAATTTAAATGTTACAAACAGAATATTCTAAAATAGGTTCAAATGCTATCCCAATTTACAATAAATTATATTCAAAAGCTACCCACACAAATTTCTATAATACGTTAAAATGGAGCCCAGGCAATTTTACAAAATACGTTCAAATTTTACCCACATGGCTTTCTAAAAGACGTTCAAATGTGGCCCACACAATATTATAAAATACGTTTTAGTGTTATCGACATAATATTCTCAAATACGTTAGAATTTCCTCATCTAAATTACATTCAAATATCACACATACAATTTTCTAAAACACGTGCGAATGTCGCCCACACAATATTCTAAGACACGTTCCAATGTTGTTCACACCATATTCTAAAACAAGTTAAAATATTACCGACAAAATAGCTTAAAACACGTTAAAACTTTAATAAAAAAGCGTTCTAAGACGTTCCTATACTGTCCACACAATATTCTAAAACACGTTAATATGTTACCCACCCCATATCTTAAAACACGCCCCAATACTGTCCACACAATATTCTAGAACACGTTAAAATGCTGCCCACACAATAATTTAAAATATCACCCACACAATAGCTTAAAACACGTTCAAATGTTACTCAAACAATGTTCTATAAACATGTTCCAATGTTGCCAACACAATATTATAAACACTTTCAAATATTGTCCATACAATATTCTAAAACAAGTTAGAATGTTGCCCACACAATATTATAAAACACGTTAAAATGTTGCCCACACTAAACTCGAAAACACGTTTAAATGTTACTCACACAATATTCTGACACGTGCTCTATATTAAAATATAAAACCAATTCATCATTGTTCTCCTGAACCAAAGAGAATAATCGTTTAATCTTACACGACTATAAACATAATTTGTTGAGGGGAATGGGGTGTAGTTGTGCAAAGAGATTTGATCTGTCAATTATTGCTCTTAATGAAATATTAGTATCAGCAATCGAGGAAAATACAGACAATTAAATCCAGCAGTCAGTAATTTATTGTTTGGAGGTTTTATGGTGATAGTCGAGTGGTTTTTGTATCAGTGTGACGAGACAAAGGATGGGTAATATGACGGCTGAATGATAATTATATATTTGTCACATAAGTCAAGCTGAAACCGATATTAAGCATACTTTTTTTAGGGACAAATTTTAACACAATGTTAATAACAAATTAAATTAATATAAGGAAAGAGAAAGATATTTAAGTGGAAATGAACCAATCACACGTGAGAGTAGGTACATGTTTCTAACTCTAATAGTTCACAAATACTTTATGTACACCAATAAATTTGGAGATTTTTTTTACAATAGTATGACCAAAACCATATCAAAATATTATTGAGGAAACAAAAATTTAACTGTAATTTACACTTTTTAAATTATAGAGATAAATTAAATAATATAATTTTTTATATAATAAATTATCTATTACTTTTTTTAACACTTTTTATATTTATTCTCAAATTAGTTTACTGTTCTCAAGGCGGATTAATTTTCAACATAAAACCAAACATACAATGTGGCTTGTCCTCTTACTGCCTTGAGCCCTTCAATCTATAATAATAAAGGAAGTGTTTGTTTGTGTGTGTGTGTTTGTTTGTGTGCGATGCCCAGCCAAGTCTACGTTTTGCAGAGATCTGAAATTTTTAACATAGGTGGATGGAAGGGGGTCCGAATGCACCTCGAAGGCGGATTTTTAAATTTTTAATTAGGCTATTTTTAACAAAGTTTTTAAGAAAATATTGTTAATCTCGTTTAGAATTACGTTTCGGAGATAACTGTGATAAAAATATGCCGCATCCTCCTCGGGAAAAAAAATGTGTATGAAATCGACCGTAATTCTAAACCATTTTTCTGCGGGGGTGGGGCCTTATATAATTCTTATATCATTGTGGGTCACGGGCAATGTCGTGCGGGATTGCTAGTTATAAATAAATATAATAAAATTGTAGTGTGGAGTTGATTCTTATGGGTGTGTAAACCTTTCCTTCTTTTCCTCTCTGCCGATTTTAGGAGTCGCTATTCGAGTCTGTCGGGAATAAAACTAGGTCTCTTGGATCATGCTAAGACGCACTAAACAAGCAGAAAGCCATTATATAGTAGGATTCTGGTAGAAAAAAACTAATTTTTATGCAGTCAACATTATTATTTTTCCGTGAGCAAAAGGTCTAAGGAGTCACTAACGTGTTAGATTGCCTTGTTGAGGACGGGGAGATCGGGATTCGAATACCGATCGGGTCTACTGGGGGTGGTTTTTACTAAAATGGCTTTCCTCTCTTCATCCACGTAAACGCATGGTGATAACCTATAACATGCTTCCTTCCTCACCCCTACAACATTAGAGTAATTATCATGTATGCTTATAACCTGAGCAGATATTAAGACGCGATGATTAAAAAAAAGTGTGAGTATAGGTAACGGGAGGAAGGGGCAGTATTTTTGCTGTTTTTACTTATTGTATCAACTTAATTTTTTTGTTAAAAGGAATCCAATAAGCTCACCACACCCATGATCATCTATAAGCGAGCGAGAAAGCGCTAAACATTTTGTAGGAAGGCTACTTTAACATACCTTAATCTCCAACACAAACATATAGTTTAATTTTCTTCACATGTTAATATCAACAGTTGTTGAATATCTGTCAAGGTAGCCCGGTAATGCGAAGAAAACTTTTTCTCTTCATTTAAAAAGTTTGTCATCTAATGCTCATGACAGATATGCCAGCACTTTTGATTTCACCATGTGAAGAAAATTAACCATTAAGTTTCAACTGGAGAGATACTTTATTTATATGTACCAAAAAAAAGATTTCTATACAAAAACTGCAAAACAAACCTTTTAACGCGTTCCCTACAAATTGAAATAAAAAGCTTCTTTCTAACTAAATTGAATTGTCGCGATCACTGTTGTTAACATATTTATAAGAGAATAAATCAAGACACATGGAGGTGGGCAAGCGAACCAAAGCGTTAGCCCCGTAGCCTTGTCCCCCCCCAACCCCCCCACCAGTGATGGGTAGGTCAGGATTTTAATCATCGGCCGGGTCTCTGCGGAAGTGTTTTTTCCTTCATATTTTCCCATTATTCCCCTTTGCAAATGCACAGTTCTTCAATATTATACCTTCCTCATCACTAACCCATTAGTGAACATCTTCGTATAGTTTGGATGGGTTTTATAAGTCATTTATCAGGGAACAAATAGCCTATAGTAAAAAATGTACATATTTTATAGTCCAATTTTCGTTAAAAGGGCCTTTTAGAAACAGATAGAAAATGTATTTATTACTAGTGCTATTTTATATGTATTAATGATATATGCTCAAATTAATAGCTGTTTATTATTACATTATGTGTATAAGCACGCATTTTACTGCTCGTCATATCGATCTATAATCAAGGTGGTATTTAGAGATAATATAGCCTACCTATATTTATGAGCAGGCTGAGTGTAAAACTATTTTTAAAAAAATATCTCACTACACCCGATCAGGATTCTGTCACCGGCAGTTCAGACAAGACAAATTATGATGGTCTTAGTCCGCATGACCACCGGTGCGTATTCCAAGCTCTACAGCTGAGGATATTGACAATAATTGCGGAGCTATCTATAAATTATTTACAAAGATAAATTGTCTTGTCATCCATTAAATGAGTTTTAAACACGAAAGCTCGCAGGCGCCAAATCTTCGACGAGTTTCACGTGACAGTTACGTGACTTTGAGTTAGAAAAAAAAATATACATATATATATATAAGCACCGCGTATTACCTGTCCAGTGAAGAGCTAGGGATGAGGAAGGTTGAATTTAGAGGAAGTGTACTCGCATTTTCACGGAGGGAGGTTGGTAACTAATTTAGGAAAACCACACTCTGTACACCCGACCGAGATTTGAACCCCGATATCCTAGTCATCGGCCGTCCAGTATATTACGGGATTGATGGCTTAGACCATGCGGCCAACAAAGAAGCTCAAACATATTCATGAAAAAAAAAATATATTGTTGTGGTCTGTAGACGCTGATAAATAAGTTATTATTAAATCAGATTGGACTCATAATCTAGGCTTGTTATCTGATTAATGCAAACAGTCACGCATTTATATCACCAAACAATTTATTTTTAATATGCAGCTGATCTAAGTTTCACGTTTCACCTTTGTGAATTGATTAGACACCTATAGTAGGAGTATGGAAGGAAGAACCGACAGTTTCAAATCGCTAAAACTAAATTTCATAAGATAGAATGAGTTTGCGAAGCTTTAAAATGTCAAATTGAAAGTTTTTATTTTATTTTTTAGCACTGAATCTTACTACCCGTTCGGTTTACACGTTTATGTAGTAATAACACTAACACAACGGGATACAAGTGGGAAATATGAGTTTGACAACTTTCATAGTAAAATAAACTTTTTCCTGACAGCTTGTGCTGGTTATATCATAATATTTCCCACATATCATTGGAAATATTCCAGTTCATGAACGAGTCATTGATGCAAAACTGGCATCAAATACTCCCCTTCACAAAACTTGGTTTCATCTCTTCCATCAGACTAAACGATTGTCAAATTTCGCATTTAACTGTCTTACATTTTCAATCTGAACAATTTTCTTCATTCGTGTCTGAGACTGTTGTAACAAGTAGTCAAAGGGTATGTGGGATGAATAAACTTATTAAAACAGTGTGTGTTGTTTAAAATGTTCGATTGAGCAACTTAATTTCTCAATTTTCATACACGGTGTGATAAATAATTATTCTTCTTATTCGCCACACCTGCGGCTACACTGAAAAATATGTTGTCCCCTCTGCAATGGACAGTGTCATCATAGGTGTAAATATGTTATGATTTTAAAAATTATTTAGGGGTCTATTGACGTAAGAATAAAATAATATAGGCACAATTTCTAACATTGATGGATCCAAGAGAGAGAAACATGAGTGGAGTCGTAAGGGAGAACATTACCCCTTCTTTCTTCAAAATTATTTGGGGTATATTATATGGGTTTTAAATGAAAACTGGCAACGTGCCAATTTAAAATCAAGGGAACGGGGGGATCCGTGTTTGGATATTTTAATAATTCTAGAGATTATACACGAAACAATAGCAGTTTTATCTAAATGGGTTACATAATGTAGTTCTTTTTAAGATAAAGGCCATAGTGTAACCCGTCAAGGTAAGATTATGAGTTTCGAGGTAGTCAAGATGCATACTTTTTTCTTTATCAAGGCATCATTTTTTTTAAATATAATTTTAGCTATGTAAAAAACTTTTAATTCAAATGCTCCTCCAAAAACTCTTCTCCAAATGTTTTTTATCGATGAATGTTGGAGTTGGATAAACCCTGATGCTCCTAAATAAGCTTAAGTATTGTTAAGGAAACATTAAGGTGCGTAACAGGGATGAAGGTACGTGCTTCGGTGGCCGCATGGTCTAAAGCGTTACTCTAGAAATAGACTAGACTGCTGATGACAAGAAGTTCGGGGTTTGAATTCCGGTCGGGTGTACCGAGGGTGGTTTTTTCTATATAATTCTCAACTCTTCCTCCACCTACTCTAAATTAAAACTTCCTAATTCTTAACCCATTAGCGTAATGTGTTCATATCCATAAAACCTGAACAGGTAGTAAGACGCGGTGCTAAAAAAAACAGTAATGGGATTGGAGATAGCGCTTTCATCTGCTGTGGACGAACTATAAACAGAATGAAAATATTCACCGAATTCATTTAGCTATTTCTAGAGAGCCCGAAATAACTTTGCCGTTTGAGTAAAGTATTTAAAGAGCTAGCCAGAGTTGTTAACACGATTAGTTTTGACACATAATCATTGCTAACGTGTGGAGCTGTTTTTGAGAATATTTATGAACGAGTTCATCAGCCTTGCTCTAGCTATTTATATAGTTAACTTCATTAGTTTACTGAAATAATAAAAGTTACATAAAATTGTAGTGTATGTAAAATGTTCTTTAAACTTTAAAATAAATAATTGAATAAGTTCATTGTTTTATTTTTTAATTTGTTATTTATAAAAATTAAACACATTTAACATATGTGCGTAAACGAACTAAAAATTGACTCGCCTGGTTTGTTTTGCCAATGACAGGCGGATGGGGGTTCGATTTTCTACCTCGTGTAATGAGAAGGTTTTCATTAATGGTTTCCCACTCTCTAGCCACACAGAATGCGGATGGATTTCTGATAAATCCCTACTACCTCGTTCTTACTCCATCAGTTTAAATATACTGAAAGCTGGAATGATTAGTAAAACGTAACCAAATAATATTAACTATTTGGGGAGGAGGGGGGGGAGGTAACTAAGAAACTTGAAAACCAATTTTGGTTTAGACAACAATGACTAAGCTAACAGTGGAATTTTTAATATAATTAGTACGAAATTCAAAGGAGCAATGAGTTAGAATCCATAAGGTCGGTCATGTGGTATAAAACGTTATTTATTTCCGGTGACGGCAAATTTGAGGTTCAAATCCCGGCCAGGTGCGCCAAAGGGTGGTTCACCATATATTGTCCGCTAATATGGATTACATTCCTCAAAATTTCCCCCTCCTCCTTTCCCCTTGGATTAAACCAGCAATAACTTTAGTGTTACTCACACCGATGGTCACGCGGACTAAAGCATTAGTCTCCTCTGACCTGGCGTGCTGATGAGGAAGAATTCAGGGTTTGAATCATCCTCCACTCAACTGAGTTCGATTTTTTACAAAGTGATTTTCTACTCTCCCTCAAGGCAAATGCGGGCTTATTTCTTCTAAAGTCTATTTTTATCATTCCTAATCCAAGTTAGGCGAACACTATGACGTATCGCTAGCTCTGTACAGGCTAGGAAAATATTTCCTGATATGAGTTTTTTTCCCCATTTTAATACAAAATAATATATAAATGAGCTTATTCGGTGCTACGGTCACGTGTTTACATAACTTAATGTAAATATCTGGATAGCCTCGACGAGAACCGATCTGCGAAACACGGTGGACTTTAATGTTAAACGGACTATTAATAAAATATGTTGTAGTCAAGTAATTATCAAACATCAAATAATTCCCACAAAGGTAGTTCAAATAAAAGTACAAATTAGTTCATTGTGTGCTTTTAACTTCAAGATGAATATTTAATTAAATTATTTAAAATAGGAATAGAAGGGTTAATATTTACAGAGCATATATATTTTTTTATTATAACGTTTAACACAAAGGCTATCAACGGATTAATCCAAGGGGTAAGTATGAGGAAGTTTGCCTTGTAGGAAGTGTACATAGATTACCATGGAAAGTAAATGAGAAATACATACTCTTAAATAACAAATTGAAGACTGCTTCGGTGGCCACGTGGTCTAACGCGCTACTTCAGTGTTAGACTAGACAGCAGAAAACAGGGAGATTGGAGTCCAATCCCGGTCGGGTGCACCGAGGCTTTTTTCCTTAATGGCTTTCCACTCTTCCTCCACGCAAATACGGCTACACTTCCCCTTAATTAAAAGTCCCTAATCCCTAACACGTTAGTGTGATTAGTACATAGGCGTATAAACCGAAAGGGTAATAAAGACGCGGAGCTAAGAAAAATAAAAGAAGGAAAACACCGACCCTGAGTGCACCTGGCCGAGGTTCAAACCTCGAACTCCCCATCACCGAAAAAATTCAGTCCATTTCAAGATTCATATCTTGGCTGAGAGAACTTAGAGGTTGGTTTTCCACATTATATTAAAAACCCTGTAGTTTGCCCATCCTTTTTCTAAGCTAATTAAGGTGAAATCCCTTTAACTGGCCTCATTACCGCTACTTTAATTATTAAAATATTTTATTGCCCGTGTGTTAGAACTTAAACGTTAATTAATATTCGTAGTTGAGGGCTTGAGAAGAGGGAAAGGGGAAGTAATAGTTTTACCCCCAGGGAAAGATAGTATTTTGGGTGATGCGCATTCGATAATTATTTCCAAGTTTAATATTTTATTGATTTCAGATATAGATAGATAGATAGATTGGTACTCCACAACCTTTACAAACGACAAACACATCATCATTTCTAAATACAGTGAAGTTACAAGGGAACTAGTCATCAATAACATAGTAATTATTGTGTCAAGAAGCTACGATCAAACAAATAACTTGAAACTCTTATGTACAGATTGAGTTGTATGGATTAAATAAATAACTTTTGTTCACAGACGTGTTTTGACAACACAAAGAAATAAAATATTTTTTTAAAAGCTAAAACATGATTTTTACCCAACACTTCACAATTCAAGGGCATAGTGTTTTAGCTCCTACTAAAAAAAACGTAGTGGAAATGAAACATTTTCAGGGAACGTGTTCTCGCAAATTTAATGGCATTTTTAACACATTCGTAAAGTGTTTTTTTTCATGTGGCCGAAAATCCTTGCATTTCAAAACACATTATCATAGAGCATTCATATTAAATTTATATCACCAATGTGTGAGAAAATTTAATAGACCAAAAATGTGAAGTTCGTATTTTTATTAGTTTCGATATTTGTCTGAGTGTACCGAGAACTACAGTGCCATTTTCATAGGAATAACCTTATCTGACGGTTATAAAATGTGTTAGATCTATTTTCATCACATTGCGTACAACCCGAATGGTTAGAAAGACGCGGTGATGATGATGATGATAATAATAATAATAATAATAATAATACTTTCATCACATATTTAAACGTAAAATAATGTGATCTTCCACTGTCAAGCTTGATGTATATTATAAAAAAAACCTAGCAATATAATAAAATGTTATCAATGTTGAAATCAAATAAATATGTTTGTTTTTTACAAACGTTTCTTTTTACCAAAATTCTATAATAAATACTACTTCTTTGTATATAAAATACTAGATCGTTTAGCCCTCCCTTTTAAGTAAGCAGCTTATTTGTTATTCAAGAATTAGTCTATCAAATATTCTCAACAATTATAGAACAACGTCAGCCCTCAATAGAACTATTCAAATAACACATTTTATACAGTTAATTATTAATACCGTTATCGATAAAGGGTAGTTAGGTATATAGATTATAGCCCATATTTGCGGTACGAAGGTAGTTCTAGAACATTCTATTTTCAACATTGACTCAAGTTAATTCTATATATATATATATATTTTAACGGTATTGCTACTATATGTCAAAATAAACCGCTGAAGAACATATGATGACTCTTTAATATGTTAAATTGACCAAAAAGCCTATTGTAATCTTCATATACTTGCCATTGTATGCCAAACACGATATACCTTCCACCTAACGGCAATCACATTATACATACCACCTAACAGTAATCCCACTATACATACTTTCATGTGACTATCATATATAGACCCTAATACATATCATATAATAGAAATCACACAGTAACTACAATGGTGTGTCAATTACATAATACCTAATATCATGTTGCGATCACATAGTACTCTCCATTACACCATATATATCATAGAATATGTAATGCACTTTTATTCACGTTGTTCACCCTAAACAATATTTAACATGATTTTTAAAAAAAAATTCCTACAGTCCTACTATCAGAGCCTTTCGCAGGAATTTATTCTGTGGGAAGAGGGAGGGGGGTGGAATTCTAATTTTCATATTAGTATGTGTAGTGTGTATTATCATTGTAAGTTCGTATTAACAATTATTTTAAAGCCTGCATTCCAGATGAAGTGACATTTCATTAAATCGTCAAATATATCATCTATTTATTTAGCACCGCGTCTTACTACCCGTTCGGGTTATACGCTTAAGTACTATTTACGCTAATGGGTTAGGAATTGGGAAGGTTGAATATAGAGGAAGTGAACCCGCATTTGCGTGGTGGGAGAGTGGAAAACCATTTAGGAAAAACCACTCCCAGTTCACCCGACCGAGATTCGAGCCTCGATCTCCCCGTCCTCGGCAGTCGAGCTCGACACGTCTAGCGCGTTAGCCAACTACGCCACCGAGGCGGGTAAATATATCATCTGGGGTAAATGAAATATATTTATGAATGCTATACTAATATTTCAACAAGGGTCTGAAGGAAAGGGGGAGAGTGTTGTAAACCCAACCCACTTCTTTGGGCATGCCTTTTCCTAAATTAATAAATCTACTTCACCCGCTTCGGTGGCCACGTGACCACGCTACTCTCACAGTAGATTAGACTGACGATTACTGGGAGACTAAGTTTCAAATCTTGGTTGGGTGTACTGAGGGTGATTTTACAAAATCGTTTCCACACTCCCTCCACGCGAATATGGGTACACTTCCTCTAAATATAGCCTTCCTAATACTTAAAACCATTCGCGTAACTTGTACATAAGCTTATAATCCGAATGGGTAGTAAGACGCGGTGCTAAAAAATAAAATAAAATTACATATCTACTTCAAGTATGGACTAAAGGATCAACTATATTGTTAGCTTTACAAATTTGTCCCTGGAATGGTGATGGGTGAAAATGGAATATGGTAAATCTAGAAAGGCATTGTTTTCATGTAATATCGTTTGTCGTCTAAAGTACTTGAACGGTCTCTTTGACAGAGCTGCTTGCCAGATTTGAATTCGAGCTGAAACAGCAAGAATCTAGTTTAAATTATGCAGAAGTCTCGTTGCAGCTCCACCCGGCTTATGGTACCCTTAACGCAATCAACATTTTCCCGATTAGTATGCAAACTATTTCCACAAGGCTTTACGTACTTGTCCAGGTGTTCAACTATGAAGACGATGGCGTGTGAGATGCATGTGTCGTATTTCAGTTTTAATATATATATGTGGATTTTAACCTTCATTTTCTAAACACAAGCTTATATTTTATTCTAAACATATCTCCGGCCATGAGAACTAAACGTTAAGCTCACCTACGCTGGTTTGCTGTTGACGGGGAAGTCGTGGTTTGAATCCTGCTTGGATCTAGTAAGAGCGTATTTCCTTAAAGGTTTCCCACTCTCCCTCAACGCAATGCATGTAATTTACTCGTTCATACATAATTAGCGGGATCAAATGTGAGTAGCCCTTTATAAAATAACTCAATTAAACTATCACCGTGGGCATGCAAACAAAGGCGCTAGTATCGTATTGTCGGCTTTGTTAGTGATAGGGAAATCAGGGCTAGAATTACAGCTGGGTGTTATGAAGTAATTTATAATGAAAGTTTTCATGTCTCTGAAATAATGTGTATTATTTCGTTTCAGAAATCTTATGAGTATTAAGTAAATGTCTCAGTTTTTATACATGCACCGTACCATTTATTTTTATTAGTTTTGGAAATTTTAGACAACTCCTCTGCCACCCCTATTTATTTATCTCTACTTATAAATTTTAAATGTTAAGAGTTATTTAGAGTTTCACTTTTACCTGTCTACCAAATTTAAATCTTCTACCATACATGACCATTTTTTATACTGCCTCCACCCAATCTTCCGGAACTCAATTTTTAAATTCAATAATTTTATATTTATTTGAATGGTTTCTTTATCTACTTACTGATTTTTAAGTTTTCTACCACTTTGAGAAATAGTTGTATCTATTTGTTTTGGGAATTTGGAACCCCTACCCTCTTTATAAAACTCTTATCCCCTTTTTCAGAGAGCCCCATTTTGAAATTTCCAATTTTTATATTTTTATGTTCATATGAGGTAGTTAATCCCTTTACTTTTTTGACTAACTCCAGCTTTTTAGTTCATCTAGAAGTGATTAATCCTTTTCTGGATTTATAAACACTTACTATCTGCTTTATTTAAGTCCCTATATAGATTTCCTTTGTTACACTGGAGTTCAAGCGGCCTTTTGATAGATACATTTAAGTAAATATAAGATCAAATAAAATTAAGACGTGAAAAATTGCCTATGTGTATTTTTTATTTGTCAAAGAAACACGATTTATCTACTAATGTGAATACAAAATATCCAACCAAACTAAAATTTAATTTTTCTTTGGATTTAATATTGAAATGTATTACGTAATTACTCTTTGAATTTGCAGTTGATTTGGCTGTCAAGTAAGACATAAATATATATATATATATATATACTACATTTAATAGGAAAATACAATAATTGCTTGCGTGGTTTAAGATAAAATATTGTATAAACCAACATTTGTATTAGCATTTAACAGGAGAAAATATAGCATAAATCCACCCTGAGAGTATAAGGAACACATTAATAAAATACTCTATAAATCAATTCAGAGGTTCTCGAATTTATCGCGAATATGCAAACACAGCAAACAAACCTATTTATATCAGCGAGAACTGAGAGATTAATTAACTAATGAGCAGGGATGAGAAAGTTAGGATTTATGAGAAATACACCCACATTTATGTGGACGGGGAATATAAAACTATGTAGGAAAAATAAAATCTTACTTCACCTGACCGGGATTCCAACCTAGACCTCCCGTCACTGGCAAGCCAAACTAGATGAGGTTTGACACTCAGACCACGTGTCCGTGCACGTGGTTCATAATCCGTGTTTAATCCTTTTTAGAATTATTAATGGTGCATCCCACAAAATATGTTTATGAATCAATAAGTTCCTTTACAAATACGATTCATATTATCTCTAAAAGCTACATTTTCAAAATCTTCAACTATAGTCATTTACCAATATTTTGTATTTTTATTTCCTTCAACGCATAGACTCTACAAATAGAACATCAGATAACAACATTATTTTAATCCAAATAATTTGAGTTTGTAAATAAAATATTATTTTTAATAAGAACTTCACCAATAGCTTAATCTTATTTCGTACAACTAGCATAGAGTATACGAATACATTCATACAAACACTACTTTTTATTTTTTAAATTTAAAAATCCATATGAGACTGAAGAATAATTCGAAACGTGTTCAAAACCAAATCGATAAGTATATGGCAATGTTGAGCTGATCTATAAATTAACTGAATGGTTGCTGAGGGTAAACATAGTACACACAGGTGTTCCGGTTGATCGAGGCTACATTAATTAAAGGTAAAGTTTCAAAGTCTTGATAAAATCATCATTATAAAATAACTATTAAGTCTGAACTATATTACTGTGCTGTTACCCAAACATTTAAAATGAAAGTTTTGAAGAAACGGATATAAACCAAAGAGTTATTAATCCTTACTATTATAAATGCGAATGTGAGTTTGTTTGTTTGTTTGTTTGTTTGTTTGTTACGCTTTCACGCCTAAACTACT